>JAFIRS010004996.1:0-68556 GCA_018342105.1 Gonioctena quinquepunctata
TAACTTGGTTTTACTAATTTATTCCACCCTTTTAAACTCTAACTACGCCACTGTATCGCTCAACGTTATCGGCTGCTCGGACTGAGACTCCCCTTGAGGATTGCCTATTTATCTCCGTTACAGAATTCTCGATGTTTCCAATTCTGGCGGTTGGCGAACGATTTTCCCAGTTTTTTCCCAATATTGACCGTTGTTTTCCGCGGCAGTGCGACTGGATTGTTCTCGAATATCTCCGGAGGTGACATCATCGTTGTCGATGGCAACGCGGGGAGGCGACAGGCCCGGCCGGGGGTTCTTACAATATTCCACAAAAAATTTATTGGGAATTGTTATTACAAAATTTACTTCCTGTAAATAATTTTTTGAGAATCCATTCTGTTTCCTTCTTCAATCCAAGTTTCAAAAAAAAAATACAATTTGAAATCCCTATTGAATTTTGAACCCTTTTTGAAAATTACTCGTCAAAATCCGATATACACCACACAAGTTCACAGGTTTTCCCAATTAAACTTGATCTATTTGGAAAGGAATTCATTCAGTATCCCATTTTTTTTTCCCGGGGACATCATTTCCGTTCGACAAAATACAGGCTTCTCCCAATTTTCAACCGACGAAACCAAAAGGGAGGAGGTTCCCCTAGTCGACACGTATATATTTTTTTATGTATGAACATGCATAATTTTTTTACTGCAACGTCCGATTCCGATAATTCTCTATTCAGTGAATAGGGCATATCTAAAAATTGGTCCCATTTGAATATAATTGATGAAATATCCCCTACATATAGCAAAATGAATTGACCCACTCACCCTCTGAATTCTGGTCCGTTAACCGATTCTATAAAGGCATAACTTTGTACTGGGTTCTTCGATTCGAATGATTCTTTTTTTATTACATAGAGTAAACCTCATAATTGATCACTTTTTGGATTTAAAATAAAATTATTCACCCTTACGGGTAGAAAATTAGGGGATAATTGATTATTCCTTGTGAACATTGGAACTTTTATGTAGTTGACAATGACAGAACGCTACTTCATTTTTTTTGTTCTCCTACATCCGCCACAATCATTATATTCTATGAGGGGGATGGAATGATATAAAAGTGATAAAATAAACAAACCAGAACAAAAAAAATAATTTATATAACAACAAATGGTAAGAGTAGGTAATCATATTATTTAACTGGTAATAGTTGAAGTGGGGGTGGGTAAGTGAGTTTTTTGGGAAAGTAAAAAAAAAAAACAAGTAGGTAGTGATCAGTAGATTTAAATACAAAAAAAAAAAAAAAAATTTAAAAATTAAAAAAAAAATTAAACCGACGAAATCGGAATTAAAAGTGAAAATTAAAATAACCCCTTAGTCTCAATGGCTCCTAAACTAATATTAGTAACTCTTTGAGTCTGCGCCAAACAAACAATCAACGGAGATCTTTTGAATTACTTCAAAGAAATTATCAGAATGTCCCCCGCGCAACTCGATGCCATCATTTTACGCCTTACCTAATTCATTTGCTTCTTTTTTGGGGGCCCCGACTAAACATTAGTTACTTACATTGGTTTGGGAGCTTATTTAAATTGAGACTAAGATTAAAATTTTTAACTTTTCAGTTCCTATTTCGTCGGTTTAATTTTTTTTAAAAAAAGTTTTTTCTGGTGCTTTGGCATGCAAAAATTTTTTTTTCGTATTTTGTCAGTCCCCCAAATGACCCCCTGTGTGTGTTAATATTTATGTTTGACTAATTTCAATCGTTAAACTTTTATGTTTTCTTATAAATCTTGTGACAATATTTTATTTTTTTTTTTTAAAGGTGTTGACTTTTTTTCCTGAGTTTCACCGAAAAACATAAAAAAAATATATACAATTTTGGAACGAATTTTTTTTACGCGGCTTTAGTAGGTGTTGACTGGTAGAAATCGTCACGTGAGAAAAAACGTTATGCCCCCTCCTTGCGTCTTTACTCTCTCTCTCTCTCTGTCGTTTTTTTTTGGGCCCAAAACCTTCCCTGTGACTAGGCCCCTCGGGATAAAGGGGAACCTGTGACGATCCCAAACACCGCTGGGCAAAGTCCGAGGTCCCCTCTCCACTAACATGGTAGCGTGATTTGTAGCTCCGGTCACAGTTTATAGCTGAAGCAGTTAGCTCACTTGGCCCAAATGCATGTTCAAGGTAACATTTACTCCAGGGGAAAGAATTCAGGATGCTTGCCAAAGACTGTACGCGATTATCGCTCTTCGAGTATACGAAAAATGTAAGTATTAGTAACACAGTAACGCGGAATGCGCGGAGATAAAATCAGAGTTGCTTGGTGTAGAAACAGAGACATAAAGATCAAAGTGCCGACGCCAAGTGGGCTACTGTTTTCTTTGGCTATACTGTGCTCCAGCGAACTCTCACTCAGACGGTTACTCAAAGTCACGTTACACGAGTAGTGTTATTAAGCAGCTAATACAGGCGGTAGACATCAAACGGAACGAGGGAATCTTGTTGACATGCACCCAGGGGTAATAGACTGAACCTATGCCAATCCCTGATATTGCCTTGTGAATAAATTTTGAGATCCTGAATTGTTGATTTGTTTTGAATAAGTCGAGTTAGTAACTCTTGGCTTCAATAGGTATTCATTTGTACTATTTGTCTTTCATTTCTCTAAGGCTGAACGTATCATGAAGGAATAAAGAAAAAAAATACACAACTGGGAGAAAATTGAAGGTCTCTACTTTCAGGGTCTATCTATGTTAGGTGTGCCGTATGAAGAAGCAAGCTATCTCCTCAAGAGCAGGTGGATTGCATACTACTTGAAGTGCAGTTGGCTGCCTGTGCGATTGCCAAAAGAGAACAAGAAAGAAAATCAACTAGAAATTATCTGGCCCCTGTCAGGAGACCGTCGAAAATTATAGGGCCTAAAATCCCAACCCAACAATCGAAACCAAACCGTTCTTGGAAATTTTCTATCTCCATCAAGTGTAAATTTGCATTGGACCGATATTGCTTATTATTTCTGTTGAAATATCCCAAATTAGTGAAACGGCTTTCGTCAGTATCCAGAATTTTATATGGAAATGTGTCATCCTCCAAATATTTTCCAAAGAACCAATTGCAATACTCAAGTCTCCTTGAATTGTCGTTTTGGTACAGGTGCTGGTGTAGTTGATATTTGAATGGATGATATTTATGTTTCTTCAAAGGAAATGTTAGCTGCAGAAGACTTCGAAATCATCACATTCTCTTTTGATCTTCCTGGAGTGACGTATTAGCCAAATTACTCAGAGCGTATGCCAGAACATCCTATTTCTTTTTTCTTCACTCACAACAAACGAATCGTTGCCATCATTATCAGGCTCATTTCGCATTATTTTAACCAGTTTTGGAAAATAGTGCCGAGGTCGGAATGACGCCGATCAGGATATATCTATTAGCGTAGAGACGTTCAGCATCGGTTGAATTTTGCCTGCACTCTCCAAAACTAATAACATATCAATAATTTCAGTTCTTGTATAAATATGGTTATTTTCCATGATTTTCAAATAATGAGGTATACGTAACTACCTAATTGACTTTGTAGAAGAGATGTAAAATAATATGTCGACGTCAATTTTACCGCAGCAATTTAATGATTTTGTTTCAGTTGTGTTGGTCACAGGCTACTCGATGATTTTAAATCTTATAGTCCAGGATCCAGGGGGTCACTTTTGCATTGATGACTATCACCCTAATTTTCCTTAATTAGCTTCATTTTGATGAGATGAATAATTTCCTGTACAGAAACTCTCGATTGTGGTAGCTAACAGGGGTAGCAAGGATAAAAATATGTCAATTGATGATTCTCAAAATTTATTACTAACTGGGTTTTGTTGAATCTCAAGATAATTATCTGAATTATTCGAAAAATTATTTGTCTACAAAATGTATGGTTTGATCAAAGGAGTCCCCTCCTTCCACATGTATCGATAACGGGTCATCTAAATGATTACTAACCAGCTGTTTTTTTTTTGACCAGTTAATATTTATATCATTCAACAGTCTTTGCCCCCAAAATTGCGTGGTCGTTACCCGTTCCTACGATTAAAGTAGTAGTACAAATCCTTGATGTAAAAATAATTACTATCAAGCTGAATCTTCGTGAATACTTCGTTTCGATGGGGCCGAATTTCCTGTCAAAATTCACGATTGTGGTAGCTAACAGGGTAAAGAATAAAATATGTCGATTTGATGATTCTCAAAATTTATTACTAACTGGGTTTTGTTAAATCTCAAGATAATTACCCTAAATTATTTAAAAAAAATATTTGTCCTACAAAATGTATGGTTTGATCAAAGAGTCCCCTCCTTCCAATATGTACCCCGATATTGAAGTCTTTAAAAAATGATGTACGGTGTAATGCAAAATGAGGTCCCCCAGGGAAAAAAATTGCCAGAAAATTTGGGATGGACGATAGTGGCAAGATGAATATTATTGGTTTGATGGTTCCCAAAGTCCATCTTTTGAAAATATCTACTGACATACAAGGTAACCTATTTAATACTATTTTATTTATTGATTGATCATTCATTATTATAAATTTACTCAATTTTTCATATTACAGAGTCAGATATCACGAATGAGAAAATTTAAAAAGATGAAGATGACAGCGTGTTAGTGGAATTATGAAGATTCATCAGATGAATCGTGAAGATTATTTTTTTATATATAAATACACAAATTTGTAGCTAGTTTTCAAAAAAAAAAAGGTATTTGAATTTAAAAAAAAAAATTATTTTTTATCTTATGTTGAATAGAAAAAAAAGAAAAAAAGACAATTCTTGTCGGTGGTGATACATACCTGTTTTCTTGTAGGACATTGTTTCATTTGGGCGAGAACACCTAACCTATTATGAATATTCCCTTTTCTAGAGTTAGTAATGAAAAAGTGATCTTGTGGTATCAACAATTTCTGAGCGTATGACCAGGATAACGTACCAAAACAATTTGTAGGACAAAAGACGGTCAAATGAATAAGTAAATAAGTAAAGAAAGATCAGCTGGTTAGTAATCATTTATGATGGCCCCCTTATCGATACATGTTGGAAGAAGGGGCTCTTTGATCAAAATACATTTTTTTTAGGAAAATATTTTTTGAATAATTTTTGATAATTATCTTGGGGATTCAACAAAAAAAACAGTTAATAATAAATTTTGAGAATTATCAAATCGAAATATTTTATCCATGCTATTGTTCTACAATCGGAAATTTTTCGGAATTGTTGGCGTCTCATCAAAATTCGTCTGAAATTTCAATTTTTTAAATTTGTGAGTTTTCTTTGGGTATGTCTGTTTGTCGTAAAAATTTTCCCGGAAATCATATGCAAAACCTTGTTAAAGGGTTTATTTGGTTTGTTGGGGTTTGAAAATACTTGTGTTTCAATTTGAGTATTGGGTTTATTCGATGGGCCCGGATGATTGTTTTTCCTTGGACTCGGCGTGGGTGGGGCATTACTTGCTCGGCACTGACATCCCATAGCCATTAGCCTGTCTTATCAGGTGGCCCTACCGTCGCTGAGCTATAACGGTAGCCCGGTTACCAGCGCGCTGATCCAGCGTATCTGGATCCTCCTGCGGCCCCAAATTCGAGGGGAAAGGGGCCCTCCTGAAGGTAGGAGCGTATGGAGAAGGGGGGTCGTTTCGTGCGTCCCGTTTAAGTGGATGCGTATCTCAAAATATATGTCTCGATGTCTCTTTTATTATATATAAACTGTGTCCGTAAAGTATGGAACAAATTCATTTTAGCTAAACAGGTCATTTCAAGAAATAATCCTGAAACACGTCGATTTTGATGTTAATTTACCGTATTTTAAAATAATAATCTAATATACAGGGTGAATTACGTTCGAGTAATGACGTCACCGTCATTTTTTAAATGGAACACCCCATTTTGTCTCAATTTTCGGATTACTCTAGCTGAGCTGATTCCAAAATGTATCACATGTTGATTCCAATTGGTACAGGGTGGACAAAAATACAATAGTTTTGTGTGTGCTCATAAAGTAACGCGTAACATTCTTTATTAGGTAAATTAACAATATTATCAAAAATACTTATTGTCTAGCGGCAATTGGTTTAAATGTAACACCCCGTAGTTTGCTACATGTTTAGAGTAATAAAAATGAGCTGTTTCCAAACATGTTTGGTACTTGTGGTCTAGCAGACAGAATATGACAAAAAATATTTCTTATCTATTTATAAAAAACATAGTCCTCTACTTTTTTGGGAAATGTCATTATTTGTTTAGTGATTTATTGATGTTCAGTGACAGTTTAGTACTACAATATTTTTGGTATTCGTGAATATTCGAATGATTGCTTAGATTTAATTGGAAGTACAGTAAATTATTAAAATATTGAATACAAATATCCAGAAAGACCTATAACGCGTTCAACAGTCAGTAAGTTGAAAGAAATTTCGAGAAATTGGTAATGTTGAAAATGTACGCAAATCAGGTCGTCCCCCTGCAAATGCTGATACAGCATTAGATGTTTTACTGAGTTTTGAAGAAGATGCGCACACTTCTGTTCGTAAAATTAGTCGCTATATCGGTGTTAGCAAAACAACGGTACACAAACTATTGAAGCTTGAAAAATGGCATCCTTATAAAATCAAACTTGTGCAAGAATTAATCGAAGATGATCCCGATAGAAGACTCCAATTTTGCGAAGAAATGATGGATAAATGTCACCGAGACCCTCTCTTGATACAAAACATTATTTTTTCTGATGAGTCCACTTTCATGTTAAATGGTGAGGTTAACCGTCAGAATTGTAGATACTGGGCAAAAGAAAACCCCCACTGGATGCGTGAGCATCATACACAATACCCTCAGAAGGTAAATGTATGGGCTGGAATTGTACGAAATCGAATCATCGGACCCTACTTTTTCGAAGGTAATTTAAACGGGGCAACGTACCTTGAGTTTTTAAGGGGGTATCTCGTACCTACTTTACGTAATTTGTTTCCCAGCAGACGTAATCCTGGAGGTTTTGATGAAAGTTCATAGTTTCAACAGGATGGTGCACCTCCACATTATGCTGTAGATGTTAGAAGGTACCTAGATGAAATTTTTCCGAACAGGTGGATTGGTAGACGTGGACCCACTGAATGGCCAGCGAGGTCACCAGATTTAAATCCTTTGGATTATTTTCTGTGGGGCCATCTGAAGAATGTTATTTATAAAACGAAACCAGCAAATATTGCTGATGTACAAGAGAAAATTCGAACAGAAATAAACAATATTACGCAAGAAACCATACACAAGGTTCAACAAGAATTTGTACACCGTTTGGGTTACTGTCAAATACAGCAAGGGCTGCAGTTCGAACATTTATAAAGTCATGTATTCCAGCATATTCTGTCCGCTCGACAATAAGTATTTTTGATAATATTGTTAATTTACCTAATAAAGAATGTTACGCGTTACTTTATGAGCACACACAAAACTATTGTATTTTTGTCCACCCTGTACCAATTGGAATCAACATGGGATACATTTCTGGAATCAGCTCAGCTAGAGTAATCCGAAAAGTGAGACAAAATGGGGGTGTTCCATTTAAAAAAAAATTACGGTGACGACATTACTCGAACGTAATTCACCCTGTATATTAGATTATTATTTTAAAATACGGTAAATTAACATCAAAAATCGACGTGTTTCAGGATTATTTCTTAAAATGACCTGTTTAGCTAAAAATGAATTTGTTCCATACTTTACGGACACAGTGTATATATATATATATATACATTATATATATATATATATATATATTTGCCATTTTTGTCACATTCCGTTTCTCCTAAAATACTATCAACCGAAAAAATATGTAATATTTCCTTATACCAATACTAAATGACAACATTTTTTTTACCATACAAGAAAGTAAAGGAACACGAATTTTTCTCACGTAAAAGATTCTAGGCAGCCACAACTTTATACAGAGTGACCCATTTGAAAGCGGGCCACCTCTCTAAAACTGTTATTTATTATCCGATTCAGAAGTTTTTTTTTTCAGTAGATAGAGCATCAATAGTTCTAGTTGAATGCCATAAATTCGAAATAAAAATAAAAATTTCACGGCCCACTTCGAATTTTTTTCAAGGTCAAAAATCCAAAAAACATCCTAGCGATTTTTTTTATAAAATTTGACGACGCCACTGGATTTGTGATGCTTTCAAATGGGTGTGACCAAAATTTCACTATAAAATTATTTTTTTTAACAGAAATATGGCATAAGTAAAATGCATATCACTTTATCAAAATATTTCGAATAGTAAAAATATCGTTTAAAATACTCTTTCAGGTCGTTAGCAGTCGAGTTTGTAAACAGCAGTTATTCAAAATGGCGTCAAATTATGTTTCTTCCAAACGTAACTCCATAGTACAGGAGATATGTCCGTCAGAACACTGCAGTTTTTTGCCAAAGAAATTAAATGTACATCTTTACATCAAATAGTAATCAATATTCAATAATCAATAGAAACCAATATTGATAACATAAATGAACTACAACAAAAGAATGGATTGAAATGAGAGTGCCTACACATTAATTTTCGTACTTTTCAACCAAATCCCGATTTAATTCGATACATTTATTCTAACATTTTCTAATGCTAACTAACCATAAGATTCGATCAACATTCGATCATTGGTTTGGGGTAATATCTGCGCAAGCCTGTCCTATTCTTTCACGCAGTTCCTCTTTGGTGGTTGACAGTTATTCCAAATATCAATCTTGGTTTCATTCAAACATGCTTGGGATACCACATTTCAAAAATATTATTTTTATTAGGAGGCTTTGTAACTTTAGTTGCTATAGAGATGACAAGTCATCAGAACAATAGACGAAAAGACACAAATTTGTCAGTGTTAATAGTGAAGTTTATAACTCCTCAAGTACCTACCTACACTAATAAAGAAGTATGGCTGATAATTTGACTTTGCAGAAGAAAATTGAAATAGTAAGACTTCGTGGTAACAACGACAGATCCGAAAGGAAAGTACCTATGTAGAATTTTCAATAACATGCATCCGGAGCGTCGAAATATTAGCAGAGCTACAGTTGGCCGAATAAACCAAATTTTTAATCAATATGGAGCTGTTTGTAAACATATTCTGAAGAATAGTAATATTATACAAAGACAGAGACGAAATAATTCTGAACGAATATCAAATTATTTTAATAATAATCCGAAAACAAGTGTGAGAATTGCAAGTTTGGACATTAACTTACCGCGTGAAACAATAAGGAGTAATCTTGGGAAATAAAATAAGATGAAGCCCTTTAAACCAAAGTTTATTCACACCTCAGAAGAAGGCGTTAATGAAAAGAGGATGGAGTATAGTTTATGGGCTCAATATTACATACCAAAATAATTGGACCCTTTTTTTTAAAGCTATTTGAATGGTAAATTTTTTTGAATTTTTCGAAAAACGAATTTTCCAACGCTATGGATGAATTTCCACTGGCAGAAGAGGCTCATCTTCTATTTCAATTAGATGGCTGTTCCATCGACAATAGTAGGATTGTGAGAGATTAGTTGGAAGAAAATTTTCCTAATCGGTGGATAGGACGAAATAGTGCATTGATCGAGTTTCCCCCTAGATCCCCAGACTTAACTCCATTGGATTTTTTTATGGGGCTTCGTTAAAGAAAAAGTTTACAAAACTCGCCCAACAAGCAAAAAGGAACTGCGTGAAAGAATAAGGCAGGCTTGCAGAGATATCACCCCAAACCAATTATCGAATGTTATGGTTAACATTAGAAAACGATACGATAAATGTATCGAATTAAATGGAGATTTGGTTGAACAGTCCTAAATTTAATGTGTAGGCACTGTCATGTCAATACATTTTTTTGTAGTAGTTCATTTATGTTATTAATATTAGTAATTATATTATTGGATGTAAAGATGTGCATTTCTATTCTTTGACAACAAACTGCAGTGTTCTAAGAGACATAACATATCCCACATAGAGTTGTTATGTTCTGAAGGAGTATTTTAAACCATATTATTTACAAAATTGTGATTTATATGACAACTATTTGAATTATTTCGATATTGATATGAATATTTTACTTATGCTATATTTCTGTTAAAAAAAATAATTTTATCGTGAAATTTTGGTCACACCCATTTGAAAGCATCACAAATCAAGTGGCGTCGTCAAATTTTATAAAAAAAATCGCTAATATGTTTTTTGAATTTTTGACCTTGAAAAACATTCTAAGTAGGCCGAGAAATTCTTATTTTTATTTCGAATTTATGGCATTCAACTAGAACTATTGATGCTCTATCTACTGAAAAAAAAACTTCTCAATCGGATAATAAATAACAGTTTTAGAGACGTGGCCCGCTTTCAAATGGGTCACTCTGTATATAAATGAAAGGTAGGAAAAATTAGTTGTACAGTTCTGGAGTGAGGTGCCGTTTCTCATTTGATGACTTACTGAAAAACTGAAAATTGGTATCTTGTTTAAGAGGTCAAATAAATTCAGCAAAATATACCTATACTCAAAATTCCCGGATCAATATATAAATCTAGAGTTGAATACTTGGCACTGATAGCAGTTGAGGATCAACTCGTTTTCATCTTTTTCCCCAACTCTAAAAATTTTATAGGTAATAGGAAACTATTCAACAGGTTATTTGTTTGTAATATTTGTTAAAAAATATAATAGGCATAGGTAATGGTGTGTTGGAGAATGATTGCACAGTGACTATACAGCGGTAAACAGGGCCGTGTTTAAGGGTACAGTCGCATGCGTGTAGATTTAGAAAATGCGGCTTCCGTTTCCATTGGAAAATGAACTCATAGAGTGATTCCATAATTAAGTTACATATATTTAAGGTTGATTTAAAAGAAACAGCGTCTTCTCGAAATAACACAGAATATTGTTACGAACACGAATACACTACGCCACTGCATGTAGTCTGGTACCTGGCCCAGTGACCCACGCTGGATTCCGAGAATTCAGAATAGAGCGGTTTCTAGGCATGTCGTGGAAACTACCATTATAATTTTCTAGTAAACATCGGACCGCAGCGAGGGGAAGTTGTTTGAAGAAAAAGATTAATAACTCGGTTAATGATTCAAGGTGAAGTTCAACAGAAAGACGTCCGTTTTATAACATTGGACGTCTTTAAGATTTCACTGGACGTCTTGAAGGCGTCCCGAATATCTTAGAGTGGATGTCTTTAAGATGTCTTTGTGTATATATAGATCAGAATTTGTTGTGGTCCAAACGTATTGAAATATTATTGAATTTTTTACCTATTGCATATCTCAAAAGCATTTATTTTACCTTGATTTGCTCTGAATTCCAATATTTAATTTCTGTTTGGGGTTCAGCTAGTCATTCTTTGCTCAAGCCATTAAAAACACTTCAAAACAAAATCATCAAGTGTATATTCAAACTTGACTATCGAGAACGAACAGTTAATTTATATAAACCATGAAAACTTCTAGATATCCAATTAACAACGAACTTTCGTAATAAATGCTACAACAGGCAACGGCCCAAATTTTATTCTAATCCTTAAAAAATATATCTATCTACGTCCTAAAACTGAACATAAACGATTGTTCGTATGCTTTAAAGCAGGCAAATGTATAAATCAAGTGGTTGGCAAGAATACTATATCCAAAGTACCGCAAAAAATTGCAGAATATCTTAAGCTTCCAAACGCACAGGGCACCGTTTCAGAAGAACTTCAGCAACTCTATTGGAGATATTTTAGCTCTAAAACAGCAAGACGGTTGGAATCAACCAATATCGCAGAAGGTTAAGGCAAAAAAAAAGAAAAATGTTTGATCAAATTATGAAAAATAATTTAGAACCTGAACTTGACCATAATAAGCCGAGCACTTCAAGAAGTTAACACCATACCTATATGAAGTTAGCGTGACAACTCCGAAAAAGTTGATAACAGATCATTCCATAATTTGCCGCCTTTTTGTCGCTAATTAGTTGCGAAGAAAAAAAATTTGTTGCTCTTTTTTTTTAAATATGTGATGTTTCGCTAACTTCATATGAAGTTAGCGAAACACCTTCCGTAATCAATTTTTTCACAGTTCCGAGGTATCCATAATTTGCCGCCTTTTTGTCGCTAATTAGTTGCGGAGAAAAAAAAAGGTCGCTCTATTTATAAAAAAAATATGCGATGTTTCGCTAACTTCATATGAAGTTAGCGAAACAACTTCCGTAATTTCAATCTTTTCACAGTTCTGAAGTATCCATAATTTGCCGCCTTTTTGTCGCTAATTAGTTGCGGAGAAAAAAACTTTGTTGCTCTTTTTTTTTTTAAATAAACTGGGTTGAATCTAGTAATTGAAATTGTATTCCTTTCCTGTTGAGCTATTAATCTGAAATTTGGTACACACCTTTAGTTCTGATGACAATACAATTATGTATATGCAGTATCATTGTAAATCCAAGATGGCCGTCGCCACAAAATGGCGGATGACATATTTTGTTCAACTCCCTCAATATGGGTATCAAATGAAAGGACCGAACCAGTACAAAGATAGTACTCCGTGAAAAAATTTCAAATCGAAGATGGTCGCCACCACAAAATGGCAGATTTCTTTGTTTTTCAATCCCCTCAATATGGGTATCAAATGAAAGGGCTTGTCAAGTAGAAAACAGTAGACCTTACTAAAAACTTGAAAATAAAATAAGTGAAAAATAAAATAAGTAAGTGTCCATAATTTGTTGTTTTTAGTCGGCGCCTTTGATGTATCGGGTTGAGATTTTATTTTTTGCTGGCTTGCGGTGGCTGAAAGCCATTCTGTGTATATGGGGTATATGAAGTATTCGAAATGGGAAAAGTGGTTCCTAGAAATTGATTATGTAGCAATTTTTTTTAAAATTTATTCAATAATTTATGTTTTGCCGAGTTTTACCCATTGTAACGAACCTAGGCCGGACCTGTCGCCTCGCGTGTTGCCGTCGACAGCGATGAGATCATCCCCGGAGATATTCGAGAACCATCCAGTCGCTCTTCCCTGGAGAGCAACGGTCGATATTGGAAACGATTGGAACATGCTGGATCGCCAACTGCCGGAATTCGAAAGATCGAGAATGCTGTATCGGAGATAAATAGGCGACCCTCAAGTGGAGTCGAGACAGTCTGAACGAGCCCATACAGTGCTATACAGTGGAGTAGTAATATAAATTAAGTTGTAGATTAAGTGTGAAATAAATTAGTAGAACCAAGTTAAGTTTATTTACGTTACACCATTATAGATATGAGCATAACTTTTTCAGACTTTTCAGTCACGATAGATATAAATATAAACATAGCATTGATACCCGTTTTTGATTTCTCACAGTGTCGACAATTGGTCCTCATATATGTCGGCGATTGGTTATTCATATTTTTCAGGTGTCGAAAATTGGGGCATCTGATATGCGTTTCCATTTATTTCATTTGAATTATTTCACCATGTTATGATAAGTTTTTCTTTTCTGTTTATTGAAATGGAAGTTACAAAGATTCAGAAACTGAATATCGCAACCACTTAAAAATTCCCCTTGAGTTCGAAAAGTATTCGTCATTTTCACGAACACCCTATTGTATGGATATTTATGACCAACCTGATAATTAGTGGGAAATTTGAAACTTTGATTGTTGAGTTTTGTTCATATTGTGGGAATTTTGGGGAAAAAGTTTTAGTTTCAAAATGTTATTGTAAATATTGCTCAAATTATCCAGGTCTGTATTTTTGTTTATACTGTTGGTATCATTCTTGATGGAAAACATTTCTTTAAATAACCTTTTATGTAAGTTATTCTCTGTGCAAAGTACTTCACAATGGTTGTAATCCAAAATGTGCTCACTGGAGATGACATTCTCAGCCAGTGCCCAAGTTAATTACTTTGTATTGCAATCACTTTTATGGGACGTTAGGCGTCCAGACAAAGTTCTTGATGTTTGACCAATATATGCTTTGTCACAAGTCTGACAGGGAATTTTGTAAACATTTGATTTTTCCATCCTTTTCCAAGGTTTCAATTGGTAAGTTTCAGAGGGGAGACTATTAGTAGTAGTGACGATGCGTTGGTCAATTTTGATATTTTCATTTTAACGATTGAAAATATGGTAACAAACAGAAAATATAAGTGATTGAAACACTTTTGGTTGGGAGGAAGAAAAGTAAAATAAAATCACAAAGGGGGCAAATTATGGATACTCCAGAACTGAGAACAGATAGAAATTACGGAAGTTGTTTTGCTAACCTCATATAAAGTTAGCCAAACATCGCATATTTTTATTTAAAAAAAGAGCGACAATTTTTTTTTCTCCGCAACTAATTAGCGACAAAAAGGCGGCAAATTATGGATACTTCGGAACTGTGGAAAAACAGAAATTACGGAAGTTGTTTCGCTAACCTCATATGAAGTTAGCAAAACATCGCATATTTAAAAAAAACAGAGCAACAAATGTTTTTTCTCCGCAACTAATTAGCGACCAAAAACCGGCAGATTCTGGATACTTCAGAACTGAGAAAAGATATATATATATATATATTACAGAAGTTGTTTCGCTAACTTCATATGAAGTTAGCGAAACATCGCATATTTTTTTATAAATAGAGCGACAATTTTTTTTTCTTCCGCAACTTAGCGACAAAAAAGCGGCAAATTATGGATACTTCAGAACTGTGAAAAAATTGAAATTACGGAATTTGTTTCGATAACTTTATATGAAGTTAGCGAAACATCACATATTTAAAAAAAAAGAGCGACAATTTTTTTTTCTTCGCAACTAATAAGCGACAAAAAGGCGGCCAATTATGGAATAATCTGTTATCAACTTTTTCGGAGTTGTCTCGCTAACTTCATATAGGTTACCACCATTACAATGTGCTAAGCGAAAATACTTCAAATACTGAATCCTATTCAAACACTATCTTCTTCCAATGGTGTTCATATAAGTGCTGCTCCAAACTGCACATTCAATATTAACATAATTAATTCTAAAATACAGATAAACAATACTATGTGTACTTAATTATATAGCATACATTGATAAATTCGTTAGTTGTACCATAAATAAATTTAAAAAAAAGGTTTAATAGGGTAGGAGGCAAAAACATATGTATTACACGGGAGTAAAGTGCCTTTTCCTCCCTTGGATGTTTGGATGAGGAACAGTGGCTCTATTAAAATATTAGCATTATGTGGTCCTACACCATCCGGCTGAAAAAACATATTTTCCCTGATCTTCTCAGGTAAATCGTTGATATTATTTCGAATATCGTTTTCTAAGAATTATAGGTATCTTTGGCCCGTCAAAGGCCCGTCGAAAAGAATTGGTCCAATGATTATTGTCCCTATGACTCCTACCTAGACGTTGAATCCAAATCATTCTTGAAAATTACCTTCTCTCAGCAACCTAGGATTTTCTTGAGCCCAATAGTAAACAGTATCGTCGTGACAAAACCATTATTCAAATCATGATGTCGCAAAAGCCAATTACAATAAGTTAGTCTCCGTTCTGGGTCATTTTCATATAGATTATGATGCAAACTTTTATATTTATAGCAGCGATATTTATGTTTTTTCAATACTTTTCTGGCACTTCCCCTACTGCTAGTTCAGCTAGTTCTTTCTTTAGCATCATTTCCAATTTCCTGAAATAGGTTCTCGATGGGTGCCGTCTTTACGGATAACGAACAGTGTATAGCATACTAGCATTGACAGCGTTCTTCTGACATTCTCCGTATATCAATATCATATCGATTTGTTCGTTTCGAGAATAACGATTATTATTTTCCATTTCAAAATAACTCTTTACAAACGAAACGAGATGACAAGTAAAATTGGTATTTCACTAAGATGTCTAAAAACCCTGGAGAATGAACTGATTCGATATTGTTTAGATTTTCGAGGGGACACCACCTGTTACTTCAACAGAGCTTCTCTCTGTGATAGTCTGTGGTAGATGGCGCCGTCCAAAAATGTTTGTTTATATTCTCGCTTAATGTCAGAACTTAGTTTCTGACATCTGCAGCATCTTATATGCAATTATTTTCAGTGTGTTTTCGGAATTGTTTATTTTCAGGTAGTGTAGGGTGTAAGGCTAGGTACTTTCTGTAGAATGGGCCACATTTGTATTTTGTGTGGACAGTATAAAGCCGCAGATTTGAATATTCAAAAGCAAGTAAAAATTTTGACGAATTGAATAATAATAATATTTTCATAGTTCATCATATTGTATGCATTGCATTTTATATTTTCTGCAATTTAATGACAATTTCATTTCCAATTTTCTTTCTGTCAAAATGCAGTTAACCTCAAATTCAAATGGTACAAAATACGAAAAACAACACGACAGTGCTTTCTTTGTGCAATGTTCGGGGGCTTCTAATTCTAACTTTGCTATTGGTGGAGTTTGACAGATGTCTCTTTTCAACCAATAGCAAAGCTAGAATTAGAACCCGCGAACAGTTCGCCTCAAAAAGAGAGCCGAGGAAATAAATATACCCTGTTACTGAATTGAAACTAAAACGAAATTGGCGCCATCTGACACGCTAGTAGGTAATCTCTATTATCAAGTAGGCCAAGTGTCGCCAAGTCGATCCCAAACTTCTAGAGGTATAAGTGCAAGCACCAGGGTTTTTAAAAATTATATATTTCACTTTTGACATGACATTAATCACCTACTGTTTTCCATGATTCCACGTCTACCTTTCATTTCATCAAACCTAAACTCATTGGAATTTGTAAGCGTCGTAAAAAACATTGTACAAATTCAATAATTGATCATTTTTAGTTTTCAACAAAAAAAAAGTGGTACATAATGTATATCGTTGAGGTGGTAATTAAATTATCTATCGAATGGCAAGATAAGAAAATTTCAATTTCGTTATTGATCTTATCGATGAATTGACTATTACTATGAGTTACTGATGTAAATTAGTATAGATTTTAACCTGATCAAGGCATCCTGGGCTAAAAAAAATGAGCTTTTTTTTTATTGTAGAATAAAAATTTGGCAATACTGTCGTATGTAATTTGAGCGGTGGAATCCGAAAAACATCAAACATACATCGAAGTTGGTGACCATTCTGGCGAAACCGGAAGTCGGCCATTTTGTTTCCATATGTCTGTCAATCCGAAATTGTGTCTCATATTTATGTACAAAATTTCATTCGAACGCGGTTGATAGTGATAGGCATGGCCATAGTCCCATTGTCACCCGATATGGTGTTCCCCTTCCTTGTTGTTTATAATATTTATATTTTCGCTTCCATAAACTTGTACGTTTCTTGGGAAATGAATAAATTGTAAATTGTTATTGTATAAAAATGAAACATTTCTAAATGGATCTCGATTCTACAGTTGTGGAATTACGGGGAAATTCATACGAATCTTATAACTAATTTTCGTTGTAACATAGAGACCGATTCTATTTGGTTTATAGAAATATAAACTAATACATACTTCTCGACAGTCACATTTTATTTCGTCCATATAGTCTAAGAGCCGATGGGAGATCGACCTTCACCGATCTGATAACTCGATGAGACATATTTTTTATCAAATATAATTTATAAACGAATATGCCTATGATAACTTGCCTATCGAAAAGTGTTCATAGCTATTTTTAATTGAATTAATTTTAATCAATTTTCTTTCATCACCTTCACTCTTTTGATAACCGAATGAGTTTCATCTCAACTGATAGTTTTTAACACTCAGAATATGCCTAGGTAGGCTTGCCTACTACATTCTGTGATAGCTACTGGCAACGAAATGTGATATCAAAGGGAAGTCAATATGGTAACTACACCGATCGTAAGCATGCCAATCGAAATTGTACATAGTAAGATAATTTAATTCAAAACTTTATAGGCTGCGAGAAAATCGTAGCATGTCCAGCAGTCAAATGGGGCGTGGGACATAGAACAGGACACAACATAGCAGCTGCACGCTACCTGACCGTTGAATGTATCCGAGTGCGTATGCTCGTGTACATGTGACTGACAGTGAAAGCATTTATTCACACTCGACAGTAATTTTGAACTCTTTTATATGCTTTGTAATAAACGCTTTTAACAACATAAATGTATTAAATTTTATTTTTCTATATTGATGATTTTTTAAATTTATTATACTAAAATTTTAAAAGTAACACTTACTCTTTCCCGCTTTACGGCATTTATTTGATTTTAAATAATAAATAAATTATTCTTAATTTTAAATAAAAAATATAGATTTTTTTATCATTTTTAAATTTTATAATTTAGCTTTAAAATGAAAAAAAAATTTTTTTTTATTTATTAATATATTAAATTATCTATTTTTGATTATTTCATAGCTGTAAGTATATATAGTGTGAAATAATACAAAAATTGTGATCGAAATTAGAGTTATAATAAATTAGAGTTCAATATTACTGTCGAGTGTAAATAAATGCTGTCACTGTCAGTCACATGTACACGAGCATGCGCACTCGGATACATTCAACGGTCAGGTAGCGTGCAGCTGCTATGTTGTGTCCTGTTCTATCACACGGACCTCGGACGCTCTACTTTCTCTCTCGCACCTATCAAATAGCTAAAATTCTGAAACTTTATAGCTTGGCAATAATATTTTATGTACGATTTTTTGCGGGCAAGCCTATACGATTAGTTTTGTAATTAAATTATCTTACCTATGATATCAATTTCGATTGGTTAACGGATCGGTGTAGTTACCTACATTGACTTACCTGTTCACATCTGCTTGCCAGGTAGCCATGCACAGAAATAAGTAGGCAAGCCTACCTAGGCATATTCTGAGTGTTAAAAACTATCAGTTGAGATGAAACTCATTCGGTTATCAAAAGAGTGAAGGTGATGAAAGAAAATTGATTAAAATTAATTCAATTAAAAATAGCTATGAACACTTTTCGATAGGCAAGTTATCATGGGCATATTTGTTTATAAATTATATTTGATAAAAAATATGTCTCATCGAGTTATCAGATCGGTGAAGGTCGACCTCCCACGGTCTCCTCTACTAATAGATATCCTAAAAACAGACAAGAAATCAGACAAAAAATAAATATTTTGCGCTGAAATTTGTTTTATTCATATTTATTTAAGGATTGTTGTTATGTACATAGGACGATATTCATGCGGTATTTGATATAATCACAAATGATCATATAAAATACCCAATTTTCATTGCATACGTACAGGAGAAGATGAAATGATAAACTAGAAACGAAACTATGTAACTTATTAAATAATCTAAAAATTATAATACCTTAAATGAGATTATCAGTTTCACTTCTTCACGAAATAAATAATTCGAATTCTCCATGTACGTGTGCTTAAAATTTTCACAATTAACCTAAGCAATAGCACTAAATACGCATTTTGAATCTCACACATAAACTTAACCGTAATAACCTTAGCACCACTGTACTCCTTCCGCAGAAGTAAAGTCACACAGTCTCTTCAATTGTCTCTTAAAAAGTTTAATTCACTTATAATGAAAGTAATCAGTACGATCAAGCCGACTTCTGAAGAAAAAATAAATCAATGTAAATATCTCGGAAATTGCATCATTATCTTTTCGTCAGAATACACATCACGCATTATAGCCAAAGTTTTTGGTCACGTCTTCAATTTATACTGCCTCTGTGATTCATGTAACCGTTAAACTGGCTGGTGGTCAGCACTTTATCTATCGAGACTTTCTTCATTCTCGTACATGTTGCTAGAAGAGCCCCGCCTAGAAGACACATAGCTCCTCCACCAAGAGCCAAAAGTGCTGAAAACCACCCTGTTTTCATGCAGACACTGTTCGGATCCGTCGGTTGGCCTGAAACACAAAAATATTTAGATGAAGCGACAACTTCAGGATATTTTTTATCATCTGGTACACTAAAAATTGTATAGGGAAAGTAAGATGCCTAAAAACCCTGGTGTATTCACTGATTCGATTTTGTTTAGAATTTTTGGGGGACAACAAATGAAAAACGTTAAATTCTGCTTAGAACTTCATTAGTAGATGGCGCGGTTAAGGAATGTTTGTTGTTTGTGTCACGCAAAATGTCAAACCTATGAAATTTTTTCTTTCTGTCAATATTACTTCATGCAAAAAATTGTGAATTGATCGTTTACAAAGATTATAGTTCTACGAACAAGATTCCGCTCAGAACAGTTGGCGCGAAAATGAAATGGAATCCTCGAAACTTACTACAATGTTTACTTACATCTGTCTGTCAAAAATAAGATTTTTCTTAAAGTCTACCTGGCGATTTTTTCAAAGTGATTTCTTCTCAAATGGCCTTTTTGGGATCATGGAAACTTCCACGAAGTAATGAGAAAAGGTAGGAGAGTGGACTGATGTCTCCAGATGATGAATTAACTTGAAAAATTGTGGGGATTGGAAAATGTCCCCGATGACATTGTTCCATTAAACTTTCCGATACAAACTATTACCAAGCCATTCACTGCCCATCTCGGCCGGACTATTACCTCTCTAACAACCTTCTGATTTGAACAAGATCAGAGAGTTCATTGTAGATATCATAAAATCTGTTGATGAAGTTGAGAAGTCGATGAATCTTGGTGAGCGACAGTCTAGGCTGCTTCCAGCTATCTTAGAATGACTTCTCCGGAAAAGGTGAGCCCTACTAACAAAGGTGAGGGGAGAAAAAAATAATATAAATGCTTCTCTTTTATTTTTCAGTAACACCCCACATGAGATACTCGGAGAAGGAGGGCGATCTAAACCAAGCAGTTGTTCGGAAGAACAAGGCCTACTCCCAAGATCGATAAGGCTAATGACTATGATTAGGATAATTAACACTTTTTAATAAACACATGAATTTCACAAGTAAGAGTGGACTTTTTATTCTATGAAGATATCTTGATTTTGGCTAGTGAATTCCGAACCGTCACAGAGGGTCCCATGGCTCTTTGGAAGAAATATCCAATACGTTTAGTCAGAAGATTGTCATCTCATGGGAAAATGTTTATACAAAATATATATAATATAAAAAATTAATATAAAAGTAATAATAAAATTATTTGACTTGCTAGTTACTAGATACATTACATTACAATCATGAAAAAAATTATTATAATGGGCAAAGGTAGTTCAGAGAAGATTCAAATTAATTTATACATTTTACTAGTAGTAGAGTAATATTAGATTTCAGCTTCAGAAAGTTAGGGGACTGTGGGAACCTTTTACTGTGCATTAATGATGATATAA
This sequence comes from Gonioctena quinquepunctata, assembly GCA_018342105.1. NCBI lineage: Eukaryota > Metazoa > Arthropoda > Insecta > Coleoptera > Chrysomelidae > Gonioctena > Gonioctena quinquepunctata. Next base: position 21,249 of record JAFIRS010004996.1, read on the forward strand.
GGAACAACATATAAACAGTTACCAACCGTAAAGTGTGTGCTTAATTTATTATTTAACAAATAAGTTGCAAAATTATCATTCATGAAATCTACTTTTACGACTGGCCACGCCATCGTTTTTTCAAAGTCATATTCTGGTTCAGCGATCTCAAAAACCCCTATAGCATCAATTTGGGTAAAATTTGCCTAACAAAATTGTTTTTCATTGTTTAAACAATTAATAAATAAGCAGCGCACGAATATAAGTTTATAACTTTTTTCTGCAAGCAATTTCTAAGTAATATCAGAAGGTTTTAGGAAAATCCATGGAGTCCTCCAGGATTCCAAAATAATGCTTTTAAGCTATTTTTACTCCGCTATGTGAAGGTTATTTGAGTTCTCGCGATAAGATAGTCGTGTTGTCTGCCAAAATAGTGAACAACTCTTAATTTGTCCAAAAGCTGAGAGGTTCTTCCACTCAGATAGGATTCGAACCAATTGAAGCTTCGTCCTCTGAAGCTGTAGAGATGAAGCTTACGTGACAGTCAAAAGCTTTAGATATGTCGCAAAACACTTCCTTCAGACTAGAATATAGATTTTTCAGAAAGCGAAAGAGATTGCATCTCCCGTACTTTTATTGGCTTGAAAGCAAAATTAAGTAACTGTATGTAAATTTACAGCACTTCATACAATCATTATCCGCTCCATCATAAGATTTTTATTATGAGCAAACAGGGACAGAAATACATGAGTACCAACTCGGTGGAGCCGTATCAATAGAAAATTAACCATACAAAATAAATAGGTACGGTTCATAATTAGAATTATTTCGGAACACCTCTCGAAAATTCTATATAACACTGACAAAGTACATGGAATCGTTTGTTCTAAAATATGTTACATCGATCGATCAACCTCAAGATATTTCACAACGAATTGACATAACCTTAAAGGCGACAAAAGCACAATCACAGAATGAATCAGAGACACAAAAACACCCTGTGTGGTCTGTAATTGCAGTTTACTGAATTATGACAAGAAACGACGTCGGCGCCATCTGAAACTCTAGATAACTCCCTTTATAAAGTGGGCTGGTGTCCCCCAGTTTGTCCCAATATTTTACAGGTATAAGTGAATACACCATGGTTTTTAGACATCTTAAGGGAAAGTTACCATGATTGTGTATCTAGAAAACACGTCACTTTCGGGGATTTTGCGCTTTTTTGCAATTACTCTCAAAATACACACTTTCAGGGAAAAATAGTTTATCTAAAGAAAAGATGTCCGCAAAGCCATTTGCATTAGTCATGAAATATTGTTCATCACATAGAAAACTGCTATTTAAGAATGTATTCGAAAACAATGTAGATATTTCAGAAAAAAAAGAGGTTTACCGGGAAAATGTTTCTTGCAATATAACACTTCTATAAAAAAATTGAGAAAATTTTATACCACGTGTTTCAACCAATCAGAAACCAATATCTCTACAACGGAAATTTTTATTACCCAGCACTAAAATTAATAAGTAGAAATTTACCTCGTTTTACAGCAAGTACATATGTACATATGTATTTTATGATTTGACAGTTGCATTAATATGAATTTCATTATTATTTTATAGAATTTTAAGATTAGGCAGTATATTTTTTGATTTATTTATTTACAATGTCTTCAACTAATTCTATTTTTTTTCTATATCTTCTTTTCTTATTGGAACAAAGAACTTTTCTTCCCATTTATAACATGCCTGTCCTTCATGAAATAAAAATAAACCCGCAATACCAGTTTGTTCTAGTGAGTGCTAGATTTGTGGTCAGAAAAAGGCACAATTTCACAAAGAATAGATTGTCTTGTTCAGGGTTCTGTCCATATTCTTCCACTTAATATATTAAGTACTTAACATTTTTATGATATGATTACTCTCGTTTCGGACGTCCATCGTCTTAATGGATTTTAAAGGTTTTCACGACGTTTGGAATGCTTGTATCGCAATCGTTTTCAGGTGAATACTGTACAGTATTTCTACCCTATCATCCTGAGCTTAATTCTATAGAATTAGTTTGGAGGGGGGGGGCATGAAACAAAACGTAGGCGCGACAGAAATACCACGTTTACATTCGATGAGGTCGTAAAGTATTTCGACAAATTTTTCAATAATTTTATTCTTAAAGACTAGGAATCAAGATGTGACTATTCCAAAAAATTAAAAAACGAATATCCGAAGACAAAAAGTAATGAGAAAGAAGATTCTGAAGGCGACTCAGTGTCAGAAGACGAAGAAGAATCATATTGATTGGATTCTGGGAAAATAGAAGTACGTACTATGGCTTTATGTGTTGAAGATCTTTTAAGAGTCTGTTGAGGGTCCCTCTACCCATAAAATATCAAATCACTTGTAAATATTGTGATACTACGGAATTATATATGTACTAAAAGTGGATAATTTTATTTACTTTTGGTCTCAACTCACTATAGTTGGCTGCAAGTTTATTAATTAATTTAGATCGCTGGTGGAGAAATAGTTATTGTGAGATCTTACTTGTTGTCGATATATTTTTTTCTTCGTCTGGTTCGCCTTCTTGCAGCACTCTGAGCGACTGGAAAAGGTTCACGTTCTCCGAAAGAGCCGGGACTGTTGGAGCAAGTGTTGTATTCGGTTTGGCATCAATCGATCTTTTCCTTACAGTTTTAACGTTTCTCCAGTGACACGGTTGACTCTGTAAATATGATTCACAATAATGGATGTTGGCTAACTATTATAACTTTGGGATTGAGAAAACCATAATGATAGGAAAAAGGTTGGTTCAAAAAATGATATACATGGTGTAATCTAACTTCTTGCACAACCGCTAATAGTTGAGAGTCCATAAAAAAAATAAACAGATTTTTCCTTTGAAATTTTTACAATACATTCTTTAATAAACCAGAAAAAAATGCATTACCTTCGAATACTTCGCAGTTTCTAAAATTCAGACGAATTTGACAAAAACAGTTTATCGAATTTTTATAAAATGGCATTACCCGTCATTTACGGGTGTGCAAGAAATTAGATTACACCCTGCATTTCCAGAAATTTTAAAAATATAAGTATAAGAATAACCTGACCAACTCCACAATGATTTCGATTAGACAAGTAGTGATCGTATATTAGATAAAGAAGATTTTTTTTATATTGTCGCAGATGATCCAACAGTAAACACACGGTCTGTGGTTCTTTCTACATTGCTCCATACACTAGGAGCATTTTTTTTTGAATAACAAGCTGTACAGAAGAAACCATTTCTCATGTTAAAAAATTAACACATGTCAAGAAACCTAATAAACTCAATAACAAAGCTAATAACCAGATCCGTCATAATTCGTCCATACAATTAGGAATATAACCTCTAAAGTTAAATCTCTTAGATGTTACCGGTTCGGGCAAACTTCAAACGTAAAATATCGCATTCTATCTAACGCGGACAATCACCGTGACGGTGTTGCCAGCTGTTGAAAATTTATCCAGATCTCACTCAATACTCATAAAAATTAATAACGTCTGAATGTTTTTTGGGGAGGTATCGGAATTCTGTTTTCCATATTTTGGATATTGTCCCAGATGATCCAACAGTAAGTACACGGTCTGTGGTTCTTTTATATTGCTTCATACACTAGGAGCAATATGTTTTTATTAATAACAGTAAGTATTATACACGGTCTGTGGTACTTGTACATTGCTCCATACACTAGGAGCAATCATTTTTTTTATCAACACGCTGTACAGAAGAAGAAACCATTCCTCATAACAAAATACTAACACATGTCAAGGAACCTAATAAACTCAATAACAAAGCTAATAACCAAATCCGACAAATTGATATATGGAAGACAGAAGTCATAAAAATTAATGTTGTTTTTTTCCATATATATATCGGACATTTTTCACTCTAAATACCAAACACTATCACCCTGTCTAAACTATGAAAACCTACTATCTTTTAAAAGTACCGTTCTTGTTCTGGCGAAGTTCACAAATATAAACATTGGGAAAATCTCAAACATTTATACGCATTGACCATGCGACAACTGTCAATCGACATCCCGTGAGAGAGCCAAGAACAACCTTGCTTGGATCTGAGAGATTTAGTTATTTTTTATTTAATATAATATCAAGTAATTAATATATTTCAGATGGAAAAGGATCCAACATTACCTACGATTATACACGTGCAGGAGCTTGGAAATAATCTTATGAATAAATCGGTTTTTGACAAAACGAAAATCGAATACCGATATGCATTGATAGAGTAAGCTGGAAAATGTCCATTTCTTGTGAGCTAATGGTAATTTTGTTCTACATTTTACCCGATTAATTTTAAATTTTGTTTTCTATATCACAATAGTGGTATTTTTAACCGACGAAACCAAAAAGGAGGAGGTTCTCTATTCGACCCGTATATTTTATGTTTTTCCATCATATTTTTTTATGTATGATCACGCATAACTTTTTACTGAGGCGTCCGATTCCGATAATTATTTTTTCAGTGGATAGGGTGTACTTCGAATTTGGTCCCATTTGAATATTAAAGATGAAATCCACCCCTAAGGGTAGCGAAATGAAGGATATTGATCACTCACCCTCTGAATTCTGGTCCGTTAACCGATTCTATCAGGCATAACTTTGTACTGGGTTCTTCGATTTGGATGATTCTTTTTTTAATAGATAGGTTATACCTTATATTTGGATTTCGAAAGGAATTAGCCACCCTTACGGGTAGAAAAATAGGGGATAATTGATTTTTCACTAGTGAACATTGGCACACACATACGTAGTTGACAATGACAGATCAGTATATTTTATGAGAGGATGGAATGATATACAAAGTAATGAAATAAACTAACCAGAACAACGAAAATAATTTATATTACAACAAATAGTAAAAGTAGATAATCATATTATTTAACTGGTAATAGTTGAAGTAAGGTGGGTAAGTAAGTATTTTGGAAGTAATCAAAAAACAAGTAGGTAGTAATTCGTAGATTTTAACCACAAAAAATTGAAAAATAAAAACTTTAACAAAAAATTAAACCGACGAAATACGGAACTGAAAAGTAAAAAATAAAAGCTTTTTAACAAAAAATTAAATCGACGAAAAAATCAACTGAAAAGCAAAAAATAAAATAAACCTTAGTTTAAATGATAATTGAGCTCCTAAACTAATGTAAGTAACTGATTTTCAGTCGGCGCCAAACAAACAATTATCGAAGATCATTATCTATGAAAGAAGTCATCAAAACGCAGCCGTGCATCTCGCTGCCATCATTTTACGCTTCACCTAATTCAATTGCTAGTTTGTTTGGCGCCGACTCAAAATCAGTTACTTACATTAATTTAGGAGCTCAATTATCATTTAGACTAAGAAGGTTTATTTTATTTTTTGCTTTTCAGTTGATTTTTTCGTCGGTTTAATTTTTGTTAAAAAGTTTTTATTATCAAGTTTTTTCTCAATTGGATTGTTTTGATGTGTTTTTCGAATAATATTATTTTTATTATCAATATACAATCTACATAAAAATAAAGCCCCACATACAGTAGGAACATTCGAAAAAACTTCAGAATTATTCAGAAATTTAATTCTAGTTCTTGTTTTTTGTGGAAAATAACAAATACTTTTTGTGATATACATCATCACATCACAGTGGATGTTTGACGTCTCAAAATCTTCTACTTTCAACGTCTGAGGTATTTCTCGCCCAATATGTATTCACATAAAGAGCTATATAATTTGTTTATAAAAAATATACTAACCGGGCATCGTCCATGACACATTCTGACATCGCACTCAATGTAAAGTGCCGGAGATCCTGTGAAGCGAAACGTTTTCATGTAGGCAAAAACCTGGGTTTCGTACACTCCGGAATCAGACCAGGAACCCCGAAATCTCGATATCAGTTTATCGTCAACTGGGCACCTGAAAATCCAAGAGATATATTCATTATTCATTCAATCGTTGGATAATCAGTGATGCTTTCATACCCATATTCGTCTATGAGCTGAATTTTTTTCGTAGCTCCATTGTGAGCGTAGCAGTCATTCACTACAATATCGAATCCATCTGGAACAATGATTGTGTTATTAGGAGTAAAAGTGACCTTTTGTATGGCGATTGGGGAGATTCATAGATGACCCCCCGTGGGTTCATCAATCACACTTTCACGCCGAATAGCACATGCTGTTTCTTCTCGGGACATTTCTTGTGAAATCATGGAAATTGTTCCTATTTTACTTTCACTAGCAGACATTTTGGAAAAAAAGTTGAAAATATGTTATCTTTATAACGATAATTAAAACTGATTGTACAGAAAACTAAGAAAGACTTCAGGCATTTTAATTGTAATGGAAGTCAATTAGAAGTTGTTTGAAATATCATGACTAGTAATTTGAGGCGATATTGCCAATGTACCTATGCCTTCGACCTAATGCAGGGCCGGATTAAAAGGTGTGGAGGCCCTGGGGCAACAAAGGAGTGGAAGCCCCTAATTATTTTTCAAACAATAATTTTTTCATTTATTGCGGAACAAATCAAATTATTTCGACACGAGCATATGTAGGTATAATGAAATACAAGAAATAAATTAAATTACAGCGTTAACGAATGGATTCTTGCGAGCTTTTTTCGACGAAAAATCATTGATGATTTCGGTCAAATCCAGCATCCGGAGAAAATCATTCTCAATGCTAAGAACTTTGATAGGCGGATTTGTCTCATCGTAATTCGCCTATTTTTTTCATTTTGGAAAATGAGCGCTTTCCAGTGCAATTTGACATCATCACATTCTCAGTTGTAATATCACAAGAGAGTGAAAATAATTCGACAGATTTTCGAAAACTTGTTGCCAGGCAATAGACAAGAGAGACCAACTGGCTCGAGTGGCTATTGCCAAGAAGTTTGAGAAAGAAATCTAGATAATTATTTTCTACTATATCGAACTCTCGTGTGGTATTCTTTAGATTATTTTTTGATGTTACGATCATGAACACATTTCCTTGCAAAATTATATAATGTACTAAACCGGTTTTGATTCATTTCACACTTTTCATGCGAATTGATGACAGACGTCAAATTAAAAATATAGGTTGTCAGACAATAAAAACAAAATACCTCAAATTATTCCCGCGACAATTTTCTAGGTAGAATATTCCCACTATTGATTGGCCAAAACGTATATGAATTATTTGAATTGAACGTTTCCATTGGTTTCTTGCAATGTCAAAAAATAATCACTGTAATTTCAATGTTTGAGAATGTAGCTCTAAAATTTTGGTTTGAAAGAATTTGATAGTAGAACATATCAGATTGGTCTTTTTGATAGTCCTTTTTCAGAAGGATTTACATTTGTTGCGGAATGTCATCCTTCTCTTAGACTCACACTTTCAGATTCCAGGGATTTCTCTGTTACAAGCGCGCCACTCAGCGGACACTTGTCAACGCCAATAAATAGGAAAAACAGGTATAGACGGGCAAAGTGTTTGTAGAATCGGCAGAAAAATAGTCAACAGAATTTGAACTTTTGTTCTATTATGGAATGCGCACAGGGCTCTTATAAATAATTTGATGCAATCATATTCATAAATTGAAATGTTATTTTCTTTTGCTTATGATTATTGAATTTCATTGTGTATCTAGATCGCTTGTGTCATTCGAAGAATACATCGACAGAAAATCCTTATATATTTTTTTAAATTCAATTGTTCTTGTTTTTACAGCTAATTTCGATACGATATAATATTTTGTATAATAGTATGATGTTTTACTAGTATGATGTTTTTCTCGCATATACAGATGATTCATCAGATCGAAGATTAATATTAACCATGGATTTTGACAAGAATACGAAACATGTTTTTGAATGTTTAAAACGAAAAATGACAGGAAAAAGTGGGAGAACTGCTCTTTCGTTGACAGATTTTTTATATATAATTTTGCATATCCTTCGGTATTTGTTAGGAAATTTTACCTAAAAATTTATATTGTTGAGGCCCCTCTCTTGTGGAGGCCCCGGGGCTGCAGCCCCGTTTGCCCTCCTCTTAATCCGGCTCTGACCTAATGAACAAAGTGTCCTGATCTCAATTCCAGACTCTGAATCGCTTCAATTTTTTACCCATTATTGGTAAATTTGTCGCGGTTCAAAGATAAACTAAATTGTTGAAGTTTCTCCTGCATGATCGATCGTTTTTGAAACCTTACCGTATTTGCTTCTCATGTAGATAATTAGAGTAAGTGGATCTCCAACTCTAACAGGACCAGTTACTCTGTTCCCTGCGGTTCCGTAACCATATCTAATTTCCATGTAGCATTCGGGGGGAGTCAGTGTGAAGACGACTGGATTTCCAGTTGCCACTCTGAAACATTAAAACGTTCAAATTTATGCAATTACATGAAAATCTCTTTACTTTTTAACCGACGAAAAAAAAGGAGGAGGTTCTCTAGTCGACGGGTATTTTTTTTATGTATGACCACGCATAACTTTTTACAGAATAGATAATTCGTTTTTCGAGGTATACCCTCGAAGTTGGTCCCATCCACTCCTAAGGGTAGGAAAATGAAGGATGATTGTTGGTTCACCACTGAATTATTACTTCTTGACCTTTCCAATTTTTGGATGATTCTTTTTTTATTGTATAGGGTATGCTTGGAAGTTGGTCCCATTTGAAGAAAAAAAAATTACACCCCTAAGGGTAGAAAAATAGGGGATGATTTATTGATTTTACACCTGTGAACCGATTCTGTTGAAACATGGCACACATATGTAGTTCTGATGACACTACAACTTGATGGAGGCCCGGAATTAATCTGTTGATGGAGACGGAAGGCAGTCGAGGGATCTCCTCAACGGCTCACAGCAGCTACCTCGTGTTTGAGGTAATATGTACATATACAATTACATGTCCTGACTAACTGACTTACTGATTGACTGATATAAGATCAACGCTCACATCAAACCGCTGGACCTAAGAGCTAAAAGGGGTGAAAGGTCAGTGAAAAGAGGGGTGAAAGTGAAAGTACAGTTGGTTTTGAAATTAGAGTCATGGATATTAGTATTTGGGCTCTTCTTCACAAATAAAGATAAACGCTTTAGTAATTAATTTGCTTGTTTGTTTGTTTGGCGGCGACTCAGAATTAGTTACTTACATTAGTTTAGGAGCTTAGTTATTAAGACTAAAAACGTAAATTTTATTCTTTGCTTTTCAGTTTCTTTTTTCGTCGGTTTAGTTTTTTGTTAAAAAGTTTTTATACCTACAGACAAATTGATAAAACCAAAAGTCTAATTTTGTATTTCCTGCAAATTTATTATTTTTAATCGCAGAGCGCTTTTGACCTATATGGCCATCTTCAGTGTTTGCCTGCAAAGTAAGTGCCAAGCACTGAAGATGACCATATAGGTCGAAAGTGCAAAAAGTGTGAAGTCGTTAGGCCGAGTTGGACAACACATCGAGTGCAATAAACACTTTTTGCACAAGTTGCATACAATATTTTTTCTACTTTCATGCAAAAATCCAAAAATGTTTTATTTAGGTCACTAAGTGTGGGAAAATAAAAAGCGTAATTTAATAGCAAAATATTTAATAATTAATTAGCACTATTGATTTGCATTGATAAAGTTAAGAACAATGTAAGTCAAACTTTATTTTTGATAAATTGCATTTTCTAGTAGGTAATTACGTAATACAGTATGCAATAAATATTTAAAAAAAATATGCAATTGTTTGAAATGTAATACAATATCCCAGAAAATGGACTAAAAATGGCGTCGATTTGAACGTTTATGTTTGTCATGATCACAAAACGCTGTAGTAGAATGACAGATGAGTGCAAAAAATATTTTATTGCACTAGTGCAATAAAGAACCAGTTTTGGAACGAAGTTCCTTATCGCGCGTTGCGAAAGGGGGCTAGACGGAATAAATTAAGACCAAAAGTTGTAACGACACTTTCTGCTGTAGTTGTAAGCCGTGCGGCGTGCGCGTGTTTCTCTGTCTGTCTCTCTCTCTCTCTCTCTCTCTCTCTCATAGAAAGCAAGCCAGTTATTTTCGTTTCGTCTTTCTATTTCGCATTGAACAGTGTGGTGTCGCGACGATTATTTTTGTTGAGTGTATACAGGTTTTTTGTACATAATAAATAATAATAAAAAATAATAACAATAATGAATCCTGACAGTGTTTCTGCACAAGTTCGGGATATTGCTGATGGAGTTAGGTAAGTAGAGATTTTATACAGACAATAATAAATGCTTATGTATTTTTAGCAAGTACGCATTATAACCTCTCTTTACTATTGTGCTAACCAAGTCATACGCTTTATAATCCCTTCATTATTGTGTGTTTAGCAAGTGTACGCGTCATAACTTTAATAAATTTAAAAGCAAATTATATTTTAATATTACAATATCAATGCGTATGTACTAAAATTGAGCCTACTGATTGCGTTTATATTACATTATATTTATTAATAATAAAAAAAATATTATTATAACTTAAAAAAAAAAAACATTACAATTCCTTCACTAATTAATCGAAAGGAACTTCGTTCCATCCGGGTGTCTCTTGACACCTCTCAACTTTTTTCACTGAATATAGTTCAATAAAGTTTTGTTTTTTGCATGAACGTAGAAAAAAATAATAAATTTGCACAAAATACAAAATTAGACTTTTGGTTCTGCCCCGACGTGCACTACTCCCAAATTGATAAAAAAAATCTTATAGTATAGAAATAATAGATATTGAATGTGACTCAAGTCCGGACAGGATGAAACCAGTGCTGAAATGTACAAAAACTTGGGGAAAAATCTACCCAAATATGTTTTAACCATAAAAAGTCTTTAATAATGTATTACTTATTATACAAGCCTTTTTATCAGTAATTTGGGAGCTAGGAAGCTAAAAATATTGTATTTTTTTAAAGAGCAATTTCCGTCACGTTGGAAAATCGATTTTATCGATTTTTTTTAAGCATATGAGATTTTTTTTCAAACATTGAAAATACAGATCGAAATTCGCAAAAAATTCTATAAAATCTGGAAACCCTGCGGAACGCTTTCTATAGCACAACCGAGCATTCAATTAATTTTTCATTTTGCTACAATTTTAGATAAATCAAGGACCACGAAAATGTATTACAATTATAATGAAGTAGAAATTGTTCTATGAAAAATAAATTTCACTTAAAAATGACTGAATTCACATTTTAAACTATTATCGACTATTACAACATACTCATACAATTTTTAACAAATTTTCATAATTTCCATATGTCGGCAATTTCAAATTTGGTATTATATATTATTTTATTGAAGTAACATATTATAAATATTAATAAATATAAAGTCCCATTTTAAGTCAGTTCGATAAAGTTACTTACTCTACATCTAGAAATGGGAAGGTTACTGTTTTCCAGAAGTCATATCCGTATTCACATGTTACTTTGAAATGTTCATCATATTCTTCCTCGATCAGAGGGTTATATTGGACGGTCACCGTGTTCCACATAAAGTTCTTCTATAAAAAAAAGAGTTATTATTGCACATTCAATAAATTGCAAGAAAAAATATCGCCCGGGTAGGAACTCTGAATCCTTGGATCTTTTCAAATTATTTAAAAAAAGAGTTATAAATGCACATTATAAAATAATAAATTGATGAATTGCAAAAAAAAATCGCCCGAGCAGGGACTTGAACCCTGGACCCTTGGATTAAAAGTCCAATGCTCTACCGACTGAGCTACCCGGGCTGATGAAAAAATTGGTTGGAAAGTTGGATTAGAATCTTAAATTAACTTACTGTAGGTGTTTTTTTATTTTCTTCGCTATGCGTATTTTTTCCAAGTGTTCCACATCTATTCAGCTGAATGAAAAATTCGTAGTAATCTCTTCCAGTTCCATTTATATACATACAGTCCGGATCGTAGGCATAACCTATATAATAATAATATTACTTACTATACAAGGGGTTTGGAAATTAACGATAATGGTCATTGTTTTCTCAAAATGAATAGATAAAGGTAATTTTGTGATTGAACGCGTCCACCACCTGAATACCTCAGAGCAATAAAATATATCTTTCATTGCTCTGAGCTAAATAGGTACCTACTGTCTGGTGGTACGTAGGTCACAGTAGAATTGCTGAATGAACAGAGCATTCTACTGTGCTTAGGTCTTCTGAACACGACGCGGCGCTCTCAAGTACTTTCGAGGACACTGCCATTCTCTAATTATATCTTTAGACAATGACATTGCCCTTCAAAGATAAAAATTATCTTTTCCTCCATCTTTTTGTAATTATTTTTAGCGGCCAATGGAAACAATTTATAGTGAGTTTATACAGCAAGTAAAATAAAATAAAAAATGAAATAAAGTAATTTAAAAAGTTACAACTACACAACATCTATAACAAGTTTATACAGAAATAAAATAAAATAAGAAGTAATATAAAATAAGAAGTAAAATAAAAGATAGTTAACTTTTATCTTTTATTTTATTTTACTTTGACTAGTCGTTAGGCACATGTACATACTGAATAATTCAGACAAATTGACGAAAGTTGATGATAGATGGACATGATATAATAGCCATTCAGTCCTAGTACCTATATGTTTTTGTTTTCATAACTGGAAAATGGTGTGTTCAGTGCCATTTTTTTAAATTTCGTTTTTGGCTTATAATGACGAAAATTTCATAATATTGTTAGTTTTGTCAACAGTAGCTTATTTTTTATTTAATAAGCAATAACAGGGACCAATTTTACAAGTATACATCATTGAAATTGAGGTAACCTTAACATAAAATCCCAAATTTCGATTGACAGCTTCTTACTTTTTACATTAATTTACTCAGCTCTATAAACACTCTGAAAATTATTATTTCTTATTTTACTTTATTTTATTTCTTATTTTATTTTACGTACTGTATAAACTCACTTTTACTCCAAACATATATTTTAAAGGAAATGTTGTTTTTGCGAAAACGAGTACTTTTCAAGACGACCGAATTAATAATACACCTTTTGTTTCGAAGGCAACGATATGAAAGAGGACATGTTTGCTAAAATAAGTTTTGTTGTGGTTTGAGATGAATGTAGTAGATGCACTAAAACCAGAAATGTTATTTTTTGCCTGAAAATGCATACTTCTTGATCTTCAAAATATATTTGTTTGCTAAATAGGGACGAAAATAAAATGTGCGACATTGGTACGATATCTCAGAAAAATATTGGTGGAAAATTAGTGTCAAAAGATGATCTAAAATTGGCACGAAAATATTCGTATACACCCGGTGTTTCATAATTGAATGCTGATCCTGAAGGGCGATAATCCTTGGATGATTTTAAGAAAAAATCTTCATATGAACATACCGCTTTATTTCTGAGATACAGGATGTTGAAATTAAACAAAAAATCAGTTCTTCCCCAATATCTCTGAAACCGCTTTGGCATTTTTTTTCAATTTTGGTACATGCAAAGTACGCATAAAAATACATTTTTTCCATGATAAAGGATTTCTTAATTTTCATCAGTGGCGTCCCTGTTAACATGCCCTGTCATATTTTTGATCAAAATAATGATCGCCACTGTCTTTTCCCAAATAAATATTATTTTTGTAATTTCCTCTATCTTCTCATAAAGATGGTCGGTTGCCTTTTTTTCGTCCGGCGAACGGTTTTCGATTTAGAAAATAAAATACATTCATTTGCTTGTCCCTATTCGTTTTTTTCTCTTAGTCTTAATTTCACAATTGTGGTAACCAAAGTATCTAGGCAATATTTTTATAATTTTATGGTAACTATCAGTTAGTTTTTGTAATGGTATGCAAAAAAATACATTTTTTATTTTTAAAAACATAACTATTATGAACAAAAAATACCAAAATCAAATTATCTGTTCAAAATGTCCGCCTCCTGCAAGTATGCACGCTTCAGCCCTCCTTGTCATTGACTCGCGTACTCTTTGGAAAATTCATTATTGCTTCACAGGAAAGTATTACGCGGTTTCGCATTTCTTCCTCAGTTAGAATTGGTTGACTGTACACCAAAGTCTTGAGATGTCCCCAAAGAAAATAATCAAGACTGTTTAAGTCTGGGGATCTAGCTGGCCATGACTCTGTTCCCCCACGACCTATCCAGCGATTATGAAAGTTTTGGTTTAAATATTCGCGTGCCAGAGCACTAAAATGAGCAGGTGCACCAACGTACATAAACCACATGCGATTTCGCATTAAAATAGGAACATCTTCCAACAGAATTGCCAAATTATCTTCAAGAAATCGGCGATAATTATGTCCATTTAATCTGCGTGGTAAAAAAGGTCCAATTAGGTAATCCCTAATAATTCCAGCCCAGACATTTAATGAGAACTGCTCCTGGTGATGAGATTCCAAGATTGCATGCGGATTTTCCTCGGCTCAAAAATGATTATTATGAACATTTCTGATACTGAGAGATAAGTGCCATGTGAAGTGGAATGAATAGAAAAATCGAATTTAAACGGTTTTCTTCACATAAAGGATTCAATATAAAATTGAACCAGAGAAAGGTAGATCTCAGGTGAAAAACAACTACTTTCCTGGCAAATACCACGCAGAACGTTGAATGATATTCACCTGAAAATCCATGCATACTTCCATATAATATCAATGTCCATTGATATTATATGGAAGTATGCATGGATTTTCAGGTGAATATCATTCAACGTTCTGCGTGGTATTTGCCAGGAAAGTAGTTGTTTTTCACCTGAGATCTACCTTTCTCTGGTTCAATTATATTTATATTGAATCCTTTATGTGAAGAAAACCGTTTAAATTCGATTTTTCTATTCATTTCTGATACTGTTTTCAGTAAAACTAGCTTCGTCCGTGAATAAAATTTCCCTGTCAAATAAAGGTTTTTTGGTAACTTTTTGGAGAAACCATTGGCAGAAATTCACTCGTAATGGAAAGTCTGGAGGAAGTAGAACCTGAACCCGTTGAATGTGATAGGGATATAATAAATAATCACGAAGAATCCTCCATACTAGAATATGGGCGATATTCAAATTATTGGCAACTTGCCTCGTACTCATTTCAGGATTTTCGTCAACTGAATTTAAAACAGCTACCTCAATTGCTGGAGTTCTTGCAGTCCGATGTGCTCCTTTCAAGTGATAATTTGGCTCCAAACTTTCTGTTTCACATAACCTTCTGTGGGTGCTTGAAATCGTTCGAGCATCAGGAACCATTCTATTTTGGAAGCGCTCTTGCATGTCTGCTAATTCGGTATTTGTAAAATTTACCATGTTTTTTTTTAATAATCAAGTTTTTATAACGTAAATAATATCACTTATCTAGCTAAAGAAGTGTCAAAATTGTTTATGTTGAAAACAACGAAATGTGTTCTTAGCATACTAGATGTTACTAGCCCACAAGATAATCCTACTACTCTCCAACGGCTGATTTCGCATAGGGACAAGCAAATGAATGCGTTTTATTTTCTAACTCAAAAACCGTTCGCCGGAACAAAAAAGGCAAGAGACAATTTTTATGAGAAGATAGAGGACAATTACAAAAATTATATTTATTTTGAAAAAAGACAGTGGCGTATCGTTATTTTGATCAAAAATATGGCAGAGCATGTTAACAGCGACGCCACTGATAAAAATGAAAAAATCCTTTATCATGGAAAAAATGTATTTTTATGCGTACTTTGCATGTACCAAAATTGAAAAAAAAGCCAAAGCGGAGATATTGGGGAAAAACTGATTTTTTTGTTAAATTTCAAGATCCTGTATCTCAGAAATAAAGCGGTTGCGGACCTATGTTCATATGAAGAATTTTCCTTAAAATCATCCAAGGATTATCGCCCTTTAGGATCAGCATTCAATGATGGAACACCCTGTATTATTCCACATACAGGGTGAGTCAACAGGATTCCCTCGGTTCATTGCTCCTTAATGTATCACTATTTCGATTTCTTATATTTTTTTGTCAAAGGGACCATCTAAGACCACCTTCCAAAATTATTTTCATTCATACAGGGTGCATCATTGATGCGTGGCTAACCAAAGTTGTTTTTTTTCAAACGAAACACCCGGTATATTTTCATATATTCCAATCGGCTGTTCCATTGGCTGCTCAATGATTTTTTCAATTTTGAATTCCGTTGCGGCGTTGCCGAGTTATTCAGAAGAAATCTATTTTGTAGACTTTTTTTCGAAAAATTACCTATTTCACATTTTGAAATATTTAGTAAAGATAATTGGGGAATCGTTGGTCGATATGATGATGTTCATTGAGAATACCGAGAATTTGGAATAAATTGTACAGGATGTTCGATACAACAACACAAACTTAGCCATTTTCAAACATTGGTATTTTGATTTTTTCAAATGGAACACCCTATATATTTTCATTTAAATCAAGTCCTTTTCAATAACTCTACACTTTTAATTCTCCATGTCATGTATCTAAAACAACTCGTTTCCGAGATATTCTACATCCAAAAGATGGATATTTTTCCACAGAAAATATTGACAATGTTCGTCTTTGGTATCATATTTGGAATTAAACTTTGCATAAAAATCATATTTATTAGAAATAGAAAATAATAATTAATGCAGCAAATGTTCAATGTGCCTGCCATTTTCACCAATACACACTCTCAATCTGTTTCGGAAATTAGTATCCACATGTGCCAGCATGTCCTCTGAAATTTCCCTGAAAGCAGTACGAATTCTTGCTTTTATATTTTCAGGAGTTGTAGGCGGAGTTTGATAGACAACCCATTTAATGTATCCCCATAGAAAAAAATCAATTTTTGTAAGGTCCGGTGACCTTGGAGGCCACTGAACTGGTTCTCCTCTACCTATTCATTTTTCACGGAATTCATTATCAATGTATTCCCGCACATCAGTGTGGTAATGTGCAGGCGCGCCATCTTGTAGCCACATTCTCTGCCGTATTGCCAATGGAATATCATCTAATAAATTTGATAACTGACTTCGCAGAAATCTTAGATATTTTCTTCCATTAAGATGACCATTGAAAAAAAAGGGCCCAATTCGAACGAGCATCTCCCTCCAGAAATTCAGAAATAATCTGAAGAAATTCTTACTATCAAAAGATAGAATGAGGGTGATAAATTTAATTGAGCTAAAGGGCAACTGAAAACTTGGAAAAAAAATTAATTGAAAGGTAAAATATTCATTACAGCCAGTCACATGCTCCAAGATATATCAATCGTTTACCACAACTATTATTATGTAAAAAAAAATTTCTATTTTTATAATCACATACTGTATCCACCTTGTAAATTTTAACATAGCTATTAAGAATATTCATTCAAAAAGTGTCATTGTATGGTTCAATTAATTATTTCAGATCTACCACGGATAGTAGGTATGTCTTTGTGGTTCTAGATTTATTTATGAATAATTACATGAAGCCCAACTTTCGGTCTATGTGTGTGTCTGTCTGTAATCAAATCTTGCAAGTTAAATTTGATCCACTTCTGATCGTCCGATTGATTTGAAATTTGGTAGGTGTACATAATTCCGGTGACAATGCATTGTGAAATTGTTGTTAAGGAAAAAAACGAAATGGTGGCTCCAAGATGGCGGACGAGTTTTGTGATTATGGTCCAATTCTATTCAAAATTGGTATCTAGGAGTTTACGGGGTCGGATATTATGTTGTTTTGTCAAAATTCAAAAATTCAACATGGCGGCTCCAAAATGGCGGACGAGTTTTCTGATTATGGTCCGATTCTATTCAAAATTGGTATGTGGGGGTTTTTGGGGTCGAAGATTTTTTTAACAAGCTTTTTTCAAGCTTTCATTTTTAGTTTTACCTGTTCCTGTGTCTGGCTGGCCGTCTGTCTGTCTGTCTGTAATCAAATCTTTCAAGTTAAATTTGACCCACTTCTAATCGTACAATGCACTAGGAATTTTTTTTAGGAAAAACAAACAAAATGGCGGCTTTACTATGGCGGACAATTTTTGTGATTATGGTCCGATTCTATTCAAAATTGGTATCTACGGGTTTTCGGGGTCGGAGATTATGAATTTTCAAAATTCAAAAATAAATCAAATAGAAATTACTAAGTTATTTAACATCATAAATACTAAAAAATAAATAATAATAATTTTTTTATTGGAAATTTAATTTTCATTTGTCCAGGATCCCATGTCCTATGTTTGAGGTAGCGTCTATTGATTCAGCGAAAGGCAATTTATTTCATTAGTGACTTTATTGCGATAGAAGAAAACCAACTGACTACCGAATGATCAAAACAATCACATACAAGGTGTCATCCGCACCTTACTAGTAGTAATTGAACATCAATACATAACACAGGATACGAAGAGAAATTAATTATATTTTTTTTGGGATGGGTTTGATGAAATTATAATGAAAAAGTAGAATACAACGATGACTAAAGAAATTTTGGGGAAAAAACATATTTATAATAAAAAAAATATGTTGATTCCTTGTAACGATATAAATGAAAATGTAGGTTTTAAGGTGAAATATTTCGTTTTGTTATCGCCGTATAAATAAAATGAACCCTTCAATAGTTCCCACAAAATACTCACCAGCAGAATAGACCAAACCACTGAATGTTCCGTTGAAACCAACTCGAATTTTCATGTAATCATCTTGACATTCTGCTTCGATATCTGAAATAAAAGTAATTTCCTTCAGGAATGCCTCATAGCTCATTGAATCTAATACAAGTATTATCATGTAAATGATCATTTTTCAAGTTCACTTTTGTTACGAAAATCGCATTTTTTTAATTTTTGGTCATTGAAGTATAATTAAAAAATCTCCAGGCACTTATTTATTCATCTTGGCGAAGTAAAACTTTCATTGAATCATATTTTCAAATCAGTGTTTAAGTAAGTGCGATTTTCGACATCTGATAGAGTTCACTTTAGAGAATCGTCTGAGAACATAGGTACGTGGACTCCACTGTGCATGCATAGGTACCTACAGTGGCGTATCTAGGAATTTTACTTGGGGGGTAATGACATAAAAAAGTGATTTACCTCTATTTATAGGTACAAAAAACATAAGTATTTTTTTTCATTCAAATTCGAACAAAAATACAATAACAGGTACAAAAAAAAACAAAGATTTCTTTCGTTAAAATAAAAAACACAAAATGAAATCCAGTCTCCTGTATTTCTTATTTGCAAACCTTTCAATAACATTTGAAACATCTATTTGCACATCCCTATGAACATGAAGTAGAGCTAATCCAACCAACCGCTCCTGTTGATCGTTGATCGCAGCCAAGTTTTCAATCGCTTCAACGAACAAAAACTTCGTTCAGCAGATGCCACACTAACTGGTAATTTATTTAAAATATGAAGACACTTTTTTACCAAGGGAAATATGTTAGCGTCACAAGATTTAAAAAGAAAAATAAATTAAAAATTCAAAAAATTTAATTTTGATAATGTTAATTGTTAATTGAGTATTTTTTTTGGAACCGCCGATTTTATTAAAAACCAAATTGTTTACAGAATGACTCCATAATTTTTGCTTCCTGGAGCACATTTTAGATGTGTACTCAATAATTTGCATGTGGGTTTCTTCGACACTGTAGGTGAGCACTAAGGAAGGATTTTTGGAAATTTAACTCCAAAGGTGGTGAAAAAGGGGATGAAAGTTTGTATGAACATCTGTCAAAATATGACATTGACATTGCCATTTTTTTTATTGATATTTCACATTATCTGTTTTATGTCTGACAAAGGCATTTTACAACATTTGAAAAAATACGCCATTTGTTTATAAAATATTTATAAACAAGTTGAATATTTAAAAAAAAAAGTTTTTTTGCTGAAAAGGGAAAAATTCTCAATTGAATATTGAAAAGAAAGATTTTTTGTGAATTAAAAAATCCACGATAAAAATGAAGTTATTTTTTGTGAATATCTAATGTTTTTTGCATTGTTATTATGATTAAAGAATATCTTTTTTTTAAATTGTTTATAATAGATTTTTTTGTTTTTATTATTTAAAAATATATTGAGAATTTTTTTCTTTAAAATTAATAACCCGTTATACTTTACCTAATAAGAAAAAACATGTTTTATTATTAATGTAATTGTTTATTTACTTAACAATTAAACAAACTTAACGATTGGTATTATTTTTTTTTTGAATGAAACAGAAAATAACAAAAACAACCATATACTGGTAAAAAAAATATTTTGTAATTTCTCTAGAAAATTCTATAAAAATTACAAGTACATTTTTTTGAACAGTTTGTCGTATATGGTTGTTTTTGTAATTTTTTGTACTATTCAAAAAATATAATGCCAATCAAAGTTTGTTTAATTTTTAAGTAAATAAACAATTAGATTATTCATAAAAAAATATTCTTATTAGGTAGAGAAGAACCATTTATTAACTTTAAAGAAAAAAAAATCTCAATAAATTATTCAAATAATAAAAAAAATTAAAAAACTATTATAAACAATAAAAACAAAAAATAATAATTTTTTATTTTTATTTTTAATTATAATAAATTAATGAAAAAAAAATTTGTTTTTTTTTTAATTATCCATTTTTTAAAATTTTTAATGAATCCTTTTCGGACATAAAACTGATAATAATGTGAAATATCAATAAAAAAACAATATTTACTCGATTTCTCATATTTTGTTAACTTTAGAAAGAACACCGCACGAAAACATATGGGAAATTGGTCGAATTGGCTGCAATTTTATTATGTTATAGTAGGATGGGTCATTAGAAAAAAGTGTGAATTTAAATGATTTTATATGTTTAGTTTCTAAGATATAAGCGACCAAAGTTCGTAAAAACGTCCTATTGGGGTAGGATTGACAAAGAAAAAAACTGTTTTTTTAGTCGAAATAAGACAAAGTAAGGATGAAAATGTATTGATGGGAACTCATAAACATGTTCAATTATAATCTTATTGATGATAGTACATTAGGGTGTATTCGGGGCATAGTCAAAAAAATCATTTTTTCGGATTTTTTTTCCAGCACTATTTCAAAACCAACAAGTTATATTTTGTTGAGATATCACACTTTCAGTCTTTTGTTTCTTGATGACTCTCTCTGTTTGAAATATATATATTTTTTTATTTTCGAATATACCCCTATACTGAAAACAATTGAGAGATCGTTTTTGATTACAAAAAAAAAGAATTAATTGCCTCTGCCCATTGAATAAAAGGGTAACATTCTGATGAACTCAATTGTTCAATATTACCTTTCATTTAGATACAGGGTGCGTTACATTTTTTTTAGGTCATTTACAATGTTTTTATTGAATATCTAGGAATCTGTTCCGTTAATTTGGACCATATTTTACTCACAACATTTTGAAAATGTTGACTATTGCAACTTTGTATGTTGCGTTTCTAACGTATGCATTTTTGAAGTTTACGGTATTACGATATATGGGGTAACCTATCGATTTAACGAAGTTTTATAGAACCTTTCGACACATAAACAACACAAACCACACTCAACAACAATTTGGAACTCAACAACAATTTGGAACTCAACAGTATAGACTAAAAAAAAAATCCAATTATAAATAACGACTTCTAACATAAAAAGTCAATTAATATTATGGAAATTATAATATAACAAATCGAAATTGAAACTAATTAGTTATAAACAACA
This sequence comes from Gonioctena quinquepunctata, assembly GCA_018342105.1. Taxonomy (NCBI): domain Eukaryota; kingdom Metazoa; phylum Arthropoda; class Insecta; order Coleoptera; family Chrysomelidae; genus Gonioctena; species Gonioctena quinquepunctata. Next base: position 42,897 of record JAFIRS010004996.1, read on the forward strand.
TAATCAACAATTTACATAATGGAACTCTCAAAAAACAAACAAAACCAAAACCCAAATTCAAATAAAATTATTAATATTGTTATTGATTGGTCTATTTGCGCAATCTAAAACATTTCTCAATATTTTATGGCTAGGGTACTTTATTGTTTCTATTTGAAATTGATATGCGTAATCCTGAACCTGGACTATTACGCTGCCGCATAGCGTGCAGATTTAGGAATGCTATAAAGTATCAACTGTGGATATCCTTTAGTATTATTCCTGATGTACCTGCAAATGAAAGTATTCTAGGCTACTATTGTACCTGCAAAAGTGGGGCAAGAACAGTGGGATGCTGTTCCCATATTTGCAGCGTACCTAGGATATTCTCGTCATCAAGAAACAATAAAGTACCCTAGCCATGAACTATTAAACAATGTTTTAGATTGCGCAAATAGACCAATAAATAACAATATTAATAATATTATTTTAATTTAGGTTTTGTTTATTGTTTGTTTTTTGAGAGTTCAATTATGTAAATTGTTGTTTATATTACACTATAACATTTTGACTACCTAAAGGTTCACTAAAGCACGACGCGTGTTTCGCTATACAATAGCTTCATCATGTTCATTTCGATTTGTTATATTATAATTTCCATAATATTAATTGACTTTTTATGTTAGAAGTCGATTTTTATAATTCGAATTTTTTTTTGAGTCTATACTGTCGAGTTCCAACTTGTTGTCGAGTGTGGTTTGTGTTGTTTATAGTATCAAATAATTGATTTCGAAAAGTTTTATAATAGAATTGAATGTGTCGAAAGGTTCCATAAAATTTTGTTAAATCGATAGGTTACCCGATGTATTGTAATACCCTAAACTTCAAAAATGCATATCGTAGAAACGTAACATACAAAGTTGATAAAACTATCGTATATGATAGTCAACATTTTCAAATTATTGTGAGTAAAATATGGTCCAAATTAACGAAACAGTTTTCTAGATATTCAATAAAAACATTGTAAATGACCTAAAAAAAATGTAACGCACCCTGTATCTAAATGAAAGGTAATATTGAACAATTGAGTTCATCAGAATGTTACCCTATCTTTTATTCAATGGGCATTAGCAATTAATTCCTCAATTGTTTTCAGTATGAAAAATAAATATATTCCAAACAGAGAGTCATCAAGAAACAAAACACGTTTTTTCACCTACAATAGACTGAACTATGATATCTTAACAAAATATAACTTGTTGGTTTTAAAATAGTGCTGGAAAAAAAATCCGGAAAAACGATTTTTTTGACTATTCCCCTTATGTACTATCATCAATAAGATTATAATTGAACATGTTTATGAGTTCCGATCAATACATTTTCATCCTTACTTTGTCTTATTTCGACTAAAAAACAGTTTTTTTCTTTGTCAATCCTACCCCAATACGACGTTTTTACGAACTTTGGCCGCTTATATCTCAGAAACTAAACATACAAAATCATTTAAAGTCACATTTTTTTCTAATGACCCATCTTACTATAACATAATAAAATTTCAGCCAATTCGACTAGGAGCCAATTTCCCATATGTTTTCGTGAGGGGTTCTTTATAATTAACAAAATAATCAACTTTTAAACAATTTTATGTTGTGATATTATTGAGTACACATGTAAAATGTGCTACAGGAAGCAAAAGAATTATGGAGTCATTCTGTGAACAATTCGGTTTTTAATAAAACTGGCGGCTCCAAAAAACTGTTAGAAAACTTGACGTTATCAACAGTTTCTTTCTAGAGAGGTCAAACTATTCAATATAGATATACGAATTTACTAGCGGGAAACTACTGAATATCTACTTTATTTATGAAAACTTAATTCAAAAAATAAAAATACAGGGTAATATACAATAAAAACTACTCAATTAACATCTGATTTTATGAACATCCTGTTTATATTTTCAACAAATCAATAGCATCACATTATCAAAATTATAAATAATTGAGATAGAGTTCCGTGAGTACAGACTTTTTCATGGGAAATTTCCTCCTCTTCAAGAACCTGTTTTTATATTTTCTCTATCATCAATAGTTTTTGAGCTATTGCCAAAAAACTAAGGCCGTTTTATTTTTTGTTTTTTGTTAAATAAAAATAGCAAATTTTCGTCGGCGGAAAAATTGGAAAAATACATCTTTCTCAGAATGACATTTCGAATCTAATGAGCCATCGCTCATATTTTTAGAAGCCGATTTTTCGCAGGAAACTCACTTTTCGACTAGACTAATGAGAACATACCTAGTAGAGATGTGGAGAGTGGTGCCCATTCCATCGATTTAAACATTTTGCGGTTTCTTGGGGGGTGTGGTAATTACCTCCCCCCCCCCTTTAAATACGCGCTTGGGTACTTACTTTTTTTCGAACGTTCAAAGGTCAGTCATATTATATATAGGTACTTCAGTTTCGTTATATGTTGTTTTCATTTTGGGGTTATTTTTCGAATAGTATTAAATTTTTCTACAAAATTCATGAAATCAAAATGGCGGCTCCAAGATGGCCGATGATCTCTGTGTTTATGGTCCGATTCTATTCAAAATTGGTTGTGGGGGTTTTCGGGGTCGGAGATTATGAATTTTTTATCAAAATTCACAAATTCAAGTTGGCGGACGAGTTTTGTAATTATGGCCCGATCCGATTCAAAATTGGTATGTCGGGGTTTTTGGGGTCGGAGATTATGAATTTAGTCCGAAGATTATTAATTTTTAGTTAAAATTCATAAATTGACGAAGCAACTCCAAGATGGCGGATGAGTTCATCTTCAGATGGTCTCCTCATTGAAGGACTAGATAGCTCAGAACTTACAGGAAAAATGCCTCATAACGATTCTTTAACAAAAATGCCTATATTAAGGCGTAGGACTTAAGTAATAAAAATAAAATAATTAATAAAAAACCTTTTTAAAGACAAGCTTTTATTCAAATGCCCTAAAAAGTAAAAAATATTGCTTTGGATGTGTGACGTAGGTTATTCCGCGAGTTATAGCTTCAACAGCTTGTCGCTTTTGTATTCGACAAGCTTTTGAATCTATAACTCACGGAATAACCTACGTTACACATCCAAAGCAATTATTTTTTACTTTTTAGTGCATTTGATTAAAAGCTTGTCTTTAAAAGGGTTTTTTATTAATTATTTTATTTAATTATTTACTTCTTTCACTCGATGCTCGAGAGTGCGCTTGTGCAAGTTCTCGACTTGTGAATTTTGTAAATTTTTCTTAATATTTTTGAAAACTCAAACATTTTTTTCGGAGCGCTTTCTCATTCGTCGAAACTATTTCTCGAAACAGGCATGAAACTTTTCTTCTGGAAAGTCGTCAAGAATCCGATAGAATTCAGTCAACGCCGCATTGGCTTTAGGCAACGGCAAAGATCCAAAACTGTATTTTTTCACGGTATTTATAAATTAACAAAATTAAGACTATGAATGTTTTGAATTCGGAAATCGAATGCTTCCTATTTCATATTCGGATATTACTGAGAAGCACTCATCACACATTCTTCGGAAAAAATGTTGAGTTAATCACGCACATCACTTCTGAAAATGAACCGTGCTCAATTTGGGTCAAGTAGACGTTATCGGCCTATCTGAATATGCAGAAGAGTTAGTCACTTTCCGGCTCGGTCGACTGGAACTAACATGTTATTATGCAAGACGGCCGGAAACACTTTCGGTATCGAGACTAAAGAAAAGTTGATTGTTCGTATTACTCGACTAAAGCAATGTTATGTGTCTGTAGCAATTCACTTGCAATGAATCACTGATTATTATGGCATCTGGTCACTTTCGACAGAGGCAGCATTTAGACTTCCTCAAGGATCTCATATGTGGCTCCTCTACAATTTCTTTGAACCACAATAATCAATATAATAATAATGTTTATTTAAAATTTGAGATTTATTAGATACACATAATATAAAGAAATGACTTATTCAGTAAATAAACCGAAGAATTCACGTAAGCCATATTGAATACTGCTTGTATTTGAAATAAATACCTGAAATAAGTATATGAACAAATAAAAAAATTAACAGGCATAAACCAAACAAATATAAATGAAAGCGATACACAGTTATTCATAAAAGCAATGAAACAAGTATAAATAACTAAAACAATGATACTACTAGAAATAAAATAAATGTAAAAATGGTTTTAATGGAGTATAGGGAGTTTTCGAAATCGGGAATTGTCGCAGAATTATCACATTTGTGAGTACTCAGTACTGTACATGTTAAAATACAAATGCAATAATTCGGTGAGAATATATTCAATCCTTATATGCTATTCATTTTAAAATAATTCAGAAAAACAAGATATCTCATTGGTAAGTGTCCATGATATTATCTTTGGAAACTTGTATTTGTGTATATTATTTATGCTTTCTGGTGATGTTGTAAATAATGTTGGTCCTACGTTAAGACTACAACGTTGTCCAATAGTTTTCTCACAACTCGATATCGTGATACAATCTTTTTTTCTCTTGTTGAATAACAGTAGATCACAGGTTGAATGAAAATTTTTTTTGGAATACATTTAATAAAAGTGGAAAACAAAAAAGTTTTCTGGCGTCAAGATCCCTGCTTCTCTAGATGGATTCACGGCCGAGTAATTTTTTTCTCGAATATACAGTGCTTCTCAAAAGTCCCCTCCCCCTCTTATTTTTGGAACGATTATACATAAACAAGTGAAATTTGGAAACTGAATATTAAAGGTTGTAAAATTCCCTACTAGTGATGATATATGACGAAATCGTTAAAGATGACGTCACAAGGCCATTGTGACCAATAATTTTAAATGGAACCCTACGGCAAGCGACACCTCTTTTAAAAGGTATCGAAACAACCTATTCAATGATACTAATTTTGTTTGTGTTTATGGCAGTTTTGGCAAATCGCTTTTAAAAAACGCAAAGCTGTGATGAATTAAATCAGTTAATACTAAAATTCCAAATTCAAGTTCCACCTCTGGATAGTTGTCAAATAAGCTGACGTTTTTGTAATTGTCCAAGTTTTTGTACATTTAATAATTTGTGTATTGTTGATCGAACGTTTAACTGTTTTAGCAGCTTTTGGTACTTTTAATATTTTTGTACATTTTAATAATTTGTTAAACTGTTGTGAGCCGAACGTTTTAAGTGCTTCAAGAAGCGAAATAGTACGTGCTTTAGGTGATAAAGTAGCAGCGATCCTAATTCTTGGTGAAACTGGACAAAATATTCATGCAGCAGAACGCATTTTTAATGAGAGGTGTCCCGATGGCCCCGTTTCGAGGACTTATTTAAGGAGCTTCTTCGTAAGTTTGAAACAACGGGTAGTATTAATGATGCGAAACGATCTGGCAGACCACAAATTTCTGGTGAGAAAAAATTGATATACTGGCAGAAGTAATAGTTAATCCTACTTCTTCAACAACTCACGTTGCATCTACCTGTGAAGTCAGCCGAAGTACAGTACACAGGGTGTTGAAAAAAAAAAACAAATTTCATCCATACAAATTAAAAATGGTTCATCAACTCTCAGACGACGACCCAGACCGAAGACTAGAATTTTGTGAAAATATGGAAACTAAAATTAATCAACAGCCAGACTATGTCAAAACAATTTGTTTTAGTGATGAAGGTACTTTCTATCTAAATGGAAATGTAAATACACAGAGTGTGAGGTATTGGAGTGACGCAAATCCTCACCTGTTTCGTGAAACACATACCCAATTTCCCCAGAAGGTGAATGTTTGGGCAGGTATCCTGGGAAACCACATCGTTGGGCCTCTTTTTTTAAATACTAATTTAATTGGCGAGGTTTATCTGGAGCTGTTGCAAAACGCAATAGAACCGTTAATCCTTGAAATTTTGGAAGATAATCCAGATGAATTCGGCAATTTGGAAATAACATTCCAACAGGATGGTGCTCCTCCACACTATTACGGTGCAGTAAGACGGTATTTGGATGAGGAGTATCGTGGTAGATGGATTGGACGACGAGGTTCAACGGAATGGCCAGCTCGATCACCGGACCTCACACCTTTGGATTTTTTTCTGTGGGGGTATCTTAAATCGAAGGTTTACGCCACTGAACCTGACAATATTGACGTTTTAAAACAACGTATTGTTGCAGAATGTGAGGCTGTTTCCGCAGACACATTTGCAAAAGTACGAGAAGAGTTTAAAAATAGGATATTTCACTGTCAGGAAGTAAATGGAGGTCACTTCGAGCAATTTCTTCAAGTAGGTACTGATTCTTAAATCTGTAATTAATATCATACTAAATGGAATTTAAATTTTAATGTTTAGTAATGAGCCATTGAAACTGCCATAAACACAAACAAAATTAGTATCATTGAATAGGTTTTTTCGATACCTTTTAAAAGAGGTGTCGCTTGCCGTAGGGTTCCATTTAAAATTATTGGTCACAATGGCCTTGTGACGTCATCTTTGACGATTTTGTCATCTATCATCACTAGTAGGGAAGTTTACAACCTTCAATATTCAGTTCCCAAATTTCATTTGTTTATGTATAATCGTTCCAAAAAAAGAGGGGAATTTTAGTATATTATTTTGAAGATTCATTTTTGAAGAACTTGGAGATTATCTAGATAACAGTTTACACCTCCGCCCCATCCTGTGATATCATATGACAGTGTTGTGATTGGACTAATGAATAATAGGTATACAATTTTGAGATATTTGACATCCTTAAGTGAGTGAATCTTGGGGGTAATCCTCTGATTTTCCTTATTACGTTCTTTATCTGTAGGTCCCGTCTCAAATGTTCATCAAGAACTATTCCGAGATATTTGATGGATTCAGCGTTCGTATTACATGTTATGTTTAGAGATCTCATCCTACTGAGCAAGAAACATACCCGGGAGGTTTATTAACGTAGATACGTTTCGTGGTTAAGAAATATGACGTAACTGATTCGTTGCAAAAACGAGTCACGAATGGAACTTGCACGTGAATGGTTTCCGATCTGTTTCCTGTTATTAACATGCTCTGTGAGTAAACACGTTCTCATCTGGTCTTGTGTTTTGTCTTTGTCTGCTCTGCGGTTAACCTCAAATATTTCATTTATCGTTTATCGATCTCTAGTGCCGGTTCTTTACTACTTAGTGAGTTTTTTTGAGTGATCAAATTATTGATGGTATTTATTACCTACAAGAAAATCAATATATGAAAAAAAAGTCATGTGTCACATCATCATATTGTTTTCTACTAGGCGGGCGATTAATAAAATCACAATATGATAGTTTGATTTGTTTGTGGCATCAGTTTTGCAAAAAAAATTGCACACTAATTCCAAGATTCAACAGGAAATATCCTTAAGACGATTGAAAACTATATACAGATATATTTATGGCCCCAGGGATATCTATATCATCATGGACATTAAGGTAATACATTTGAATTATATCACAACTCTCAAGACAAGCAAATACACTATAAACACTTAGGTATTTCTATATTTTATTCTAGCGTCTGGAAAAACCATATGGCCAATACTCAAAAAATCAACTAAAATGATTATTATCGAACTTATACGAGGTAATGAGAAATACTTCTGACAGCATTGTTAATGAAATATTTCAATATACATACATATTTTTTTAGGCGGAGTATGGGAAGTTGTCCCAACATTTTCGAATTGTTTATAGCCATGGAATATGGAATGGCTACAACATGCAAAACATTGATTATTAAGGGAAACCAAAAACTGAGGCTGTCATCGTAATGAAAGCTGAAAGTTCAGGTTCAACGCACCTTTCTTGGATTTTAAAAGTTTTTAGTTCCGAAATATCAGTAAATAATAATTATTTATATATTATTTTTTTACAGAGAAATGTATATTTTTGTTTTATTTTTTGTTTGATGTTCCATGTTGATATATATTTTTTTATTTCAAATTCGAGTTGACTTAAATGATGTATCCCAACATATGAACAGGTTCAACTGAATCACACAATTTTTTGATGTTCCTTATTTTTATATAATTTTTTTTATTTCAAATTCGAGTTTACTTAAATAATGTATCCCGCCATCATATGAACATTTTTGTTGTATCATCCCTATTTAACATAATTACCTTAATATATATATATATATATATATATATATATATTGTTATGAAATATTAATAGCTTTTAAATAATAATTGTTGTTAATTATTTTTCCCACGTTATTGTTATTGCCCCACAAATATTTTCTCCCTGTATAATATATTGTTATTTCAATTTTGATATACCTCTAATACTTATGTAGGCAATTCAGCTCCGAGATGGGAAGCCAATTGTTATATTTTGATATAATAATAGCTAATTGTTATGAAATAATAATTGCCAGCTAACGTTACTGTTTTCTCGCCACGTTATTGCCAATTATTATTACTTTTCTTACCACGACTAATCTCAGTTGGTACGCCTTCGCCTCAGGAGCCGGTACTGGCAATAGAGCTACTGCCTGTCTAGATGTCAACTCGAACTATTTTAGTTCAGTTTATAAGTAAGATATTGCAGATCATTGCGGAAAATAAACCAGAAATTACCCAAAAACAAATATTTCCTTTACTCAGGAAAAACTTATATTAACCTGGCCTGCGAAAGATAACTTACAACTATGATCAATTGACAAATTTTCATAAAATAATGGAAAACAGTGATGGATAACCTCACTTTTTTCTTTAGAAGTGGAAGAATTCTTTTATAGTTCAATACCAAATAATAGAGTTCTTCAGAGATATGAATTATTTTGTGAAGTGATTCAGTTTGTGATGTGCACTAAAAGTTTATACCTGGAGCTGGAACTGTCGCTGATGCAATACCTGGCATAATCTGAATTCCAATTTCCTCCACTCCTCTCAGGAACTAACCATTTCAAAAGGAACCATCCAAAATCCACGAAGTCAGCTTGGACAAGTTTTCATGTGGAGAACCAAAAAAGGAAGTTATCTTCTTTTATCCTTGTTTATTTTGTGTAGAGATTATTCAGAAGTTGTATTGGTTTCTTATTGTTGAAAAAACTATCTTCTCATTAATGAAAGTTCTAAATTTCTTTCATTATAATTTTGTACCTGGCTTCTTTTCAAAAATTTTTTTCAATCTCCTTCAGCTTTGTTTTTTCATCCCTTGGATACCATTTCTGTTTTGTCCATTTTATTTGAATTTTCAAACTCGCGCACTTCCTTGTCGCACTTCCATTGATTTGGTGTTATATGAGAAAACTTATGAACTAATATATTTTACATTTCTTATAAACTAAATACAATATTTGATGATAATTATTTTTGACATTTCTCAGTTCTTACTTTTCCACAATTTCAAATCTTTTATCTGACCATCCTGTTCCCTGAGTGGCTATTGTCATCAAGAAGTTCCTTGTTCTCCCATTGGCTATTTTTAGTTAGATACAATTTCATATACTGTATGTTTCAAGCTTATAATTTTGTTGATCAAATTTAATTCAGAATGATTTTGTAAATCTAGACTGTTTTGTTGTATTTTAAACAATTATAGGTTGTAATCATTTTGACAATGTATGAAAATGATTGCATTATAGTATTTGCATATTTTCACCTATCAATATTATACAGAGGCTTCATAAAGGAAATAGAATCTCAAAAAAATGTAAAAAAATTTGTCATGAACTACTAACTATTAAATATTTATTATTTTGTGGTTTATTTATGAAATTATTTCTTTTTCATCTTTAAAATATATTACTGGTCCTTCCTAACATAAAATGTATATATATATATATATATATATATATATATATATATATATATATATATATATGGACGTAATCATTCAATTGATTTTTTATTAATACATTCTAATAATATATGTCTTGTCATTTATAACTGACTATGATTTATAGTAATATAAACTCGACTAAGACAGCTAGCATTATGAAGCTTATGCACAAATGGATATATCATTTGTGTCAAACTTTATGCTCGGTAGTGTATTTTCAAATATTTTATTTTTCGTAGGAAAGCTCTAATATATTGCCTTGCATTTAATTGTAAAAAATCCCTCAATAGCATATGTTGGAAAGATAAATTTAGGTATTTTATGATGTACTTAATACATCCAAAAGAACCTAAAAAGAAGAGACTTGAGACACAACAGTTGTTGTTACTCTTTGAGAAAGTACTTTTCCCGTAAGAAAGTAGTTTCAAATGATGTGAAAAAAGGACTTGTTAGGTAACGATTTCATTACGCATAAAGGTTTTCAGTTTCAGATAACGTATCAGATTCGATTTATAACGACTCTAAAATGGTCATTGAGACATTATGGGCACAATAATCATAACGTAAACAATGTATCTAGGTTACCATATAATAACGTTAATACTATGAGTTTTTGCACAGTGGGTTATGTGGGAGTCCATTTGCATAGCTTGCGACCGGTAGGTATTTGGTTTTGTCTCAGTTTAATGCCAGTTTATTTAGCCGAAACAATTTTTCTATTGATCTGAAATCCGATTCAGCCTTTTATTTTAAACCAACCCATGTTTTATGTTCAAACAAAATGTCGGAATCATCAGCAAAACTTAAGTTTTTTCCTTTTTTTTTTTCTATATTCGGAGTAAGCTGTTCATGTAAATCAAGGAGATCAGTGGTCCAAGTATAGTTCCCTGTGGGACACCGCAGGTCACAGTCCTGGAGTCACTGATGATATATTTGATATGTTTATATGATCTCTGAAACTTCTAACTCTGAATCCGAGGGAATTTTATCAGTCTCACTTTCACTGACACTATTAGATCATAGAGTTATTAGGTCGTCAACCACTATGTCAAAGCAGGATATTTTCCCATATAATCTTGTTCTAATTTTTTGACATGTTCATCATAAACTTTCCACAAATTTGAAATTAAAACGGACATTTTATCAGCTACGTATTGCTTGATAGAAGCCCACACTATCTCTGTTGGATTCAAACTCGGATGATAGGGAGGTATACATTTTTTTTCGCCGAACCAGTTTCGTAAAACTTTGTCATTAAATCAAGCACATGCCGGTGACTTACATTACAATTTGGATTTCTTTCATTAATAAGGAATGCCGCCCTTCGTGCGCACTTTCCAACCTCTCCAAAAATTAAAATCATTTTAATTATTTCTTGAAGAATGTAAACCATTTGCACACTTGTATACACTTGTTATCACAGCCCAATAAGTAAGACTGCATTAACAGTACTACCAAATCGATAAAATTTGCTGAACAATTTTTTGCTTAAAAACATAAACTTTTTACAGCAGAAGTAGCAAATAATTAAGGCTATCTGTGGAATTTCAGCGACGAGAATTAAAAATCCAGCATTTAATAAACGCAACTTACCTACCATCTACATTTTACTATTAGATTACTTTTTGATGTGAATTTTTAGGAGCTAATGGCTAATGTTGCCCCTGATAAAGGGTTGAAACGGTACCTTATCTTCTAACCAGTTCTACTAAAAGGAGGCTCAGTACAATAATTTTTGTTTAAATAATAACTTCTGTAAGTTTAGAACGCTATTTTTCGGAACCTGCTCAACAAAAAATAATAAATCTGGGTACCATTAGAAAGAGAATTAATCGCCCATCAAAATGATGTGCCACTTGACCCCCCTTCCCATTTAAGATTCTAAGGGTAACATCTAGCTGCCCTAAGGGGTTGAACCACGAGGGCTACAAATATTCATTGAAAGTGTCCCCCTTGAAAATAAAATTTACCTGTTTTTTCGATTCCTCATATTATTTACTGGAAGGAAGATATTAAGGGTGGGAAGTTTTCAAATTGACACCCTGTATATTATTGCCTCCGACTGCCTGAGATTGTTTACAGTATTAAGTTTAATAGTTAACCTCTTAAAACATAATTTTCTGACAATATTTTCTGGTCATCTTGTTTCCATCTTTTTTAAAGTTCACTTTTTACGCAGTCGGGGTTTTTTTATTCCTTCTTATTCTCGCAAATTTGAGAGCAATGCCATGTATTGTTCCCCATGTTTGTTGTCTTGCCAGTTGTTCTTTGGGAATAGCCCATTCTGGGAGGTCTTTTTTAAGAATTTCTGCTATTGTTCCTGTTAATATTTTATATTCTGTGTTTAGTAGAGCTGTCGGGCTATAATTGGCATGGCCATTTTCTCCGCCTTTTTTATAAATTATATCTCACATCTGTTGTTTCCTTTTCCTAATTATAATTGGGTAAATATTTGTTGGCACTGGGCAAAATTTTCTAAAGGTAATTTGGTATGTAATCCTCCCAGGGACTTTTCCAAGGTGATCTTTTGGTTATGACTTCTTCTATCGTTGATTTTATGTTATTCGTTTCGTCCATTTGTTCATTCGTTCATGTGTTCATTTGTTCATGTGTTCATTTGTTCAGTTCAGTTGTTCATTTGTTCATGTGTTCATTTGTTCATTTGTTCATTTTTCATGTTGAATATTTTCGAAGTTTTCCTAGCCATCTGTTTAATGTGGGGGGGGGGCGTGTCGTGTGCATAGTCATACTAGATATAATGTTAATGGTATATTTTACCGAAGGTATATCTTAGTTGCTGTGCTTCGGGGCTCGATTTTGTTGGTATGCTTATTTTTTCACCAAATATTTCAAGTCCTCGGTAGTATAGTGGTAAGTATCCCCGCCTGTCACGCGGGAGACCGGGGTTCGATTCCCCGCCGGGGAGGCCTTTTTTTTGTTTTTTTTTTCATCATTCCTAACCGTTTATTAGTGCATTAAAATGTAGACATGAAAAAAAATCGCAGTATCTTTGTTTTAACTCATTTTACACTGATTTTGATCAATGTATAAAGGTTTGTTCATAGAACCAGATGTGGATTCATCTGCAACTGAAAGATAAATTCAGTCACTATCTTCCAAAGTTCAAGATAACCTCTTTTTTTTCCGCAAATAGAACAATCTAATAATATCCAACAGGAACAACTACTTTTCCGGCACTATGCCAATGCTGGATGCTGAATTACATGTGACAGATATTGGGAATGGACCTAAATTTCAATTGTGAACATAGAAAACATAACATAACAAGTTTTAGATATTTATGATGAATCGTCCAAATTGAAAATTTTAGATCGCAATATCAAAACCGCAGAAAATATCTCAAATCGGTTTTTTGTGCATTACTCAACATACAGAAAATTGAATCGAAAGAATATTGCTGAAAAGTGATTAATAGAATACTAAATTCCAAGTTGGGCATAAACAGTGACAAACAGGCTCAAATTGTCTTAGTCTTAGAGTTAGCGGATAACATTTTCCGCGACATCCCCTACCCTGGTTCGCTCCGTGTACCAGCAGGGGTGCTATGGTGCTCCACCCAACATATTCTTGTGGGGGCCCGCACACCAATAGACCAGTCCGCCCTCCTTGGAGGAACGGTGCCTTGTACATCTCAAACCAAAAAGGAGGGCGACGATAAGGACAGGAAAAGGAAAATGATTTACAACAACATCAACAATAATTAATCAAAAATATAATAAAATTCAAACAACCAAAGACAGATGCATGTTTATGACAAGTCACAAATAAACATCAAAACAAAATAAATTAAACATCAAAACAAAATAAAATAAAATACATACCATTAGATTAAAATATATGATAAAAATTGAGAAATTCATCTTTGCAGGAACATACTTTTCGGACAATATATCATAAAAAGGTAGAAGACGTGAATGCACAAGAGACAACAAGAGAGACAGTCGTATATATAAGTATGCTATATTGAATACAAATCAAATCAATTGCATATATCGCGAACATAACACAAATTATACTAAGTACTCATCTATAGTGTAGCAGGCCTTCTGAACTAGCTGCTGTTTCAGTCTTGTTTTGAAAATATTTAAATTGAGGGAGCTTTTAATATGCTCATCAAGAGAGTTGTATAATTTACAGCCCGTAAAAAAACTTTTTGGTACAGCGTAGTCCGGTGATTCTCAGGTTATAGTTGGCCTTTGAAACGTGTATTATGGTTATGCTTCTCAACAGTATTCAAAAACTTGTTTTTATTTTTATAGACGTATTACAAACTTCCAGTATATATAAGCTACAACAGTTAGGATTTTGTTTTTTTTAAATCTCTGCAGCTCGTTCTAGTATCGATACTAGCAAGAATTCTAATCGCATATTTCTGAAGTACCAATACTCTATTCACATGTGCACAATTTCCCCAAATCAAAACTCCATACTTTATATGGGAATGAAAATTTGCATAGTACAATGACAGTAGTGTGTACTCACTACAGTGGTTCTTCATAAATTTCAGACTATAACAGCTACTCTGTAATTTTTCACACAAACAATCAATATGACAATCCCAGTGAAGTTCCTATCATAGGTAACCCCCAATAGTTTCACTGATTTGCTACTTACTATTTCATCATTGGAACCTTCAAAAAGTTTGATTTCTGCCATTACCAAAAAGAACAGTTATTGTTTTACGATGATTCAGTTGTAGGTTATTATTGTTGGACCATTTTACAATATTGGCAAATACCGCTTCAGCAGTAGTTTTCAGCTTATTGAGATCCTTGTCAACAACCAAAATATTCGTGTCATCTGCATAGCAGATAACATGAACATTCTGAACCCTTTGAATATAGAGAATGAGATCGTTAGCAAAAATATTGAAAAGTAGAGGACCTAAGACAGAACCTTGCGGCACACCTTGCTCTACATCCATTCCTACAGAGAAAATGTGATTGACTCTTATTATTTGTTTTCTTTTACTGAGGTATGACTCGATTAAAGTTAAAGGCAAACCTCTTATTCCATATCTCTCTAATTTGGCAGTGATTAATCAATGATCCACTAGGTCGAAAGCTTTCGAGAAATCAATGAAAATGCCCAAAGCAAACATTTTTTTGTCAATACTTGAAATGATCCGACCGCTGAACTCAGATAGTGCTGTCTCTGTACTTTTGTTACTGCAGAAACCATGTTGGTCGGACGATAAGAGTTTGTACTTAAGTAAGTAATTGGTTAACCGATCCTTAATTGCCATCTCAAATAATTTAGAGATACTGCATAACAGGCTTATTGCTCTGTAGTTAACAAAATCATTCGGATCTCCTTTCTTGTAAAGTGGCTGAACTATTGCCAGTTTGAAGTTATCTGGGAAATTTCCTTCCTCAAAACAAAGATTGATTAGGTAATTCAGAGGCTCACTAATCCATGAGCTGCATTTCTTCAATAAATTATTAGAAATATTATCATGGCCAGAGGAGTTGGAAGATTTCAGTCTACTTATTAATGACTCAACTTCAACAATCGTAACGGGTTCTAGATAAAATGATATGTGCGATAAGGAAATATTTGAATCTAAAAAGCTATAGTCACGTTCAAAATTTTTATTGATAGGGATGGTGAACTGGTTTGCAAACTGATTAGTAACAATCTGATCTGGTAAAGGATAGTTATTTCATTATTTTTATACCTACCTGTTTTCAATTCATTAATCAGTTTCCACATAGCTTTCGTTTTATTTTCCGATCCATGTATTCGCATGTCATTAAATTTAATTTTCGCTGCTCTCAGTGCATTGCAGTATTGTTGCTGCAAGTATTTGCTTATGTCCTTATAAACATTGTTGGTCTTAGCCAAATCGTTGTAAAGACTAACCTGGCGTTTCAGTATTATGATGTCTTCTGTGATCCATTCATTTTTACATGGTTTTCTCTTGTTCTCAATTGATATTTCACGTAGAGGAAAACATGAATCTAAATAATGAATCATTAAATTCGTGAAGTTGTCAGATGCTGCATTCAACCTTCCTTGATTATAAACACTAGGCCAAGTTTCAATACTTATGCAATTTAGGAAAGCAATATTATTTTGGTCATTGAAAGACTATACATTATATGATGTTTTTTATTACGTTCCACATCAGCCGCTGCTGACGTAGAATGTAATATTTTGATACGTTGAGAAAAGTGGTCAGATAAATGGAGATCGATCACTTCAGCCCTATGAAATTTTAGCTCAGAACTAACTAAGAAATTATCAATGCATGTACTGGAAGTTTGTGATACCCTGGTTTGTTCCTTTACAGTTGAAAATAAACTATGGCATCCTAGTACGTCATTCAATAAAATGCAGTTGTGACTTCTTGTAGAAAAATCTACGTTAAAGTCACCACCAGTAATGACCTGCCTGTTAGCAACTAGTTCTCAGGTTCAAAAATTCAGTGAAGCAGTCCAAAAAATTTTTAAAATCTCCTGATGGGTACTCTAATGGGTACTCTACTTCATTGATAAACAAGATAATTCAATAAGGCTTGTGATATGAAACTAGTTAGATCCAATAAACTATTTTTGATTTAATGATATTTTTTTTAACTTACGTTGGACTCTGGTATTGTTGAATCTGAATCGCCGATATTCTCTATCCCACGTATCCAACGGATGCTGCCAGTCGATGTCATCTTCGGCAGTCTGTTGATTTATGGATCTCAGAGAAGGAACGGGAACGTAATCTGATGTGTCGCCGATAAAAACTACCTATACAAAAACATATTTTCTTTAAAGAACAAAGAAACTCGCAGTATTGACATTTTTTTAAATCCTCGTACAAATATTTTTATTGTAATCAGTAATTAACACCAACAAGTTTTTTCAATATCTAACAGAAAACAACTACTTTCCGGGCACTGAGCCAATGGTGGTCATTGAGTTTCATGCTATATTGTGAGTCAAAATAAATATCTCGACATTTCATGAAGTAGGTATATTACATTTTTATAAAATAATTATAAATTGATTGTAGAATCACATATTGTGGAACAAGATTCAATGCTGATAAATATAAACAGAAAATCAAATAAAACAAAGAATATTTGACCGTTGTACTAATAAATGTGTCCTACACATTTCTGAGCTGGACAAATTTACGTTCGTTTTTATCATATACTGGGTGAGGATTTCTATTGAAGATGTCAGAGGATACCTACATATAGTTTTGTATAATTTCAGGGCCGGATTAAAAGGTGTGGAGGCCCTGGGGCAACAAAGGAGTGGAGGCCCCTAATTATTTTTCAAACAAGTTTTTTTTTTTTTATTTATTGCGGATCAAATCAAATTATTTCGACACGAGCATATGTAGGTATAATAAAATACAAGAAATGAATTAAATTACAGCGTAAACAAAGGGATTCTTGCGAGCTTTTTTCGACGAAAAATCATTGATGATTTCGGTCAAATCCAGCATCCGGAGAAAATCATTCTCAATGCTAAGAAGCGATAACTTTGATAGGCGGCTTTGTCTCATCGTAATTCGCCTATTTTTTCATTTTGGAAAATGAGCGCTTTCCAGTGCAATTTGACATCATCACATTCTCAGTTGTAATATCACAAGAGAGTGAAAATAATTCGACAGATTTTAGAAAACTTGTTGCCAGGCAATAGACAAGAGAGACCAACTGGCTCGAGTGGCTATTGCCAACAAGTTTGAGAAAGAAATCTAGATAATTATTTTCTACTATATCGAACTCTCGTGTGGTATTCTTTAGTTTATTTTTTGATGTTACGATCATAAACACATTTCCTTGCAAAATTATATAATGTACTAGACCGGTTTTGATTCATTTCACACTTTTCATGCGAATTGATGACAGACGTCAAATTAAAAATATAGGTTGTCAGACAAAAACAAAATACCTCAAATTATTCCCGCGACAATTTTCTAGGTAGAATATTCCCACTATTGATTGGCCAAAACTTATATGAATTATTTGAATTGAACGTTTCTATTGGTTTCTAGCAATGTCAAAAAATAATCACTGTAACTTCAATGTTTGAGAATGTAGCTCTGAAATTTTGGTTTTCAAGAATTTGATAGTAGAACATCTTAGATTGGTCTTTTTGATAGTCCTTTTTCAGAAGGATTTACATTTGTTGCGGAATGTCATCCTTCTCTTAGACTCATACTTTCAGATTTCGGGGATTTCTCTGTTACAAGCGCGCCACTCAGCGGACACTTGTCAACACCAATAAATAGGAAAAACAGGTATAGACGGGCACAGTGTTTGTAGAATCGGCAGAAAAATAGTCAACAGAATTTGAACTTTTGTTCTATTATGGAATGCGCACAGGGCTCTTATAAATAATTTGATGCAATCATAATCATAAATTGAAATATTATTTTCTTTTGCTTATGATTATTGAATTTCATCGTGTATCTAGATCGCTTGTGTCATTCGAAGAATACATCGACAGAAAATCCTTCATTTAATAAAAAAAAAAATATTTTTTTAAATTCAATTGTTCTTGTTTTTACAGCTAATTTCGATACGATATAATATTTTGTATAATAGTATGATGTTTTACTTGGTGATTGTTTCTCGCATATACACATGATTCATCAGATCGAAGATTAATATTAACCATGGATTTTGACAAGAATACGAAACATATTTTTGAATGTTTAAAACGAAAAATGAGAGGAAAAAGTGGGAGAACTGCTCTTTCGTTGTCAGATTTTTTATATATAATTTTGCATATCCTTCGGTATTTGTTAGGAAATTTTACCTAAAAAGTTATATTGTGGAGGCCCCTATCTTGTGGAGGCCCCGGGGCTGCAGCCCCGTTTGCCCCCCTCTTAATCCGGCTCTGTATAATTTAAATCATCTGTAAAAAAGGAAAAAAATAGCAGATATTCATAATTAGTTTTGTCTACTAGGTATAATACGTCAAATAGTCTCCGAAAGACGTCTAAATAGCTCGTTGAAAATGAATTGGAAAGTTCCACTCCATCTCCTTATGAAACCAATTCCAATTCCGCCCAACTCTGAAACTGATGAAGTATTTCGATTTCTTGTTAGGAAGTGAAATTGCCCTACTGCTCATCATTTTCTTGTAAAACAATCATTGTCTCACTTCAGCGAAATATCAGTAAATCTTCTTTTGTAACCAGGTAGATCCATTATCTTGGAAATTTCATTGTACAACAGGAAGAAAATTAAACGTTTCCTACCGAGAAACTCACTGTTTAATTAGCATTTCATTGACATTGAACAAGTTTTGCACAAACCGGACGATATCATTCATATTTGGCGGTTTTGAAATATCCTCCGATGGCCAGATATATTTTCACCTTCTGATAGAATTTAAAAACAACAAGAGATACACAGAATGTATTGAGCTTATACTTCATATTTTAGTGAAAATGAGGTGATTGAGTTTCATTTGGGTGAAATGTGTGACGACAAATGATAGTTGTATTTATATTAATAGCGAAAAGTAATACATTATTGCTCGTAAAGCATACATGTAGATATTTCACATACTGTAGATTGAAATATTGTGAGAAGACATTGTCAAGTACTTCTATTTTTACACGCTTTATTATAATAAGACTAACTGGTAACCGCGACTTCGTCATTTGTATTTTTTCTTATGTTTCTCTTTGTGATGTTCCATCTAGCGTATGCCTGTGGCTTTGCCGGTTTATATCTTCCGTTGTATATATACAGGGTGTAATCTACCCTCTTGCACACCCGTGAATGACGAGTGTATAATGCCATTTTATAACGAATTTCAGTGGTTAAAAATTCGAGAAAAAAAATTGTTTTTTTTTTTTTTTTTGAAAATCAGTCCGAATAATGTGAAACGCGATATTAACTGTTAGCGGATGTGCAATAGGGTAGATTACACCCTGTATATATATATATAACGAAAGAACGAGAGATTTGTTACGATTCCAAGCTTCACCCCACAAATTATAGGTGTCACCTCTATAATTTTGTGCATTTCATATATATATATATATATATATATATATATATATATATATATATATATATATATATACATGGGAAGATATACTTGAACTGGGAGGTCACCTCATATTGGTTGCACTTGGTTGTGAAAAAATGTGGTTTTATTGTTATATCTCTGGTTCCCGTTATCGTAACCAGATAAAATAAATATCAGTTTTTAAGACTAATTATAAGCTTTTACGTGAAGCTCGAACAAACAAACAAATAAATAAACGGCCAACTAGGTTTACAATTTTATAATAGTATAGACAATCTTGTATGAAGAAAATAAAAATAAAAACTCAGTGCAATTACTGCAAATAAAAAGTATATCAGTACATCACAGGTGGCGAAGAGTATGGGATTGGTCTATTGACTTTCAAAAAGCTTTTGATTGAATAAAAAACATATTAACATCAGCAGATATATGCAGTCTGATTCAAGATACCAATTCTTCTTACAACAGATGCAAGTGATACGGGTTTGGGAACTGTCATATAATTTTTAAATTGAAGCGGGCGATTCTCAATGAAAATCCATATTAAAGCAAACAAAAGTGGTGATAAGTATTACTAGTCCAAATATCAGACCAAAATTATAAGGTATAGGTAAACATGAAAATTAAAAAAATTATTTTTGTGTGTTTGCAGGAATTTACACCTGAACCAATGGAAATTTGGTATATTGTTTTTCTCCACGAATTTTCCAGACCCTCTGTTCCATTTTTCCGAGTTAAAATTTGAAGATAATTCACTTGAAAAAAAGGTAATAAATATTTTTCTCAAAAATGAGATGGAAGAACACCAGAAAAACTTCATTTCCTAGAATATTAGCATTTCCTGGAAATGTCTAATATAGAAGTAATTTATATGCTGAATATTCCACTGGTGTTATAAAAAAAAAGTATAAACTGTTTATTTGAAACGCCAGTAGGAAAAAATGCGGCACATACGCAAATGGCTTTAGCGGACATCATCTTCATCTTCCGATTCGTCCGCTAAAGCCTTATTTTGCGTACTTGTTATACCATAAGACGGAAATAATAGTCAGTGACTCATTCTTAGCTTTAGAGTGCAGTGTTGCAACCTTCGGGCCGCTGTCGATGAATATCAATACAATTACTAACGTCGACCACAAACTTCAAATGCTCCGTAAGCTCTATTGCACGGGCCGAAAGAAATTTGGCACCGGTGTGCGTTCACCGGTGCCAAATACAATGGATACAATACATTTTTATTATAAAATATTATTTTAAGCCGCTCTTATTGTGTTTTCTGAAATAGTGACTGACGTCACTTACTATTATTTTCGTCTTATGGTATACATAATAGTTTTTTGTACACGCTCCACAAAATACCTACTTTTGATATTGAAAAGAGTCCCTAAAATGCGGACTTGTACTTAAAGTCGTCATGGCAACACTTTAGCGGACTCTTTTTGTGTATAGAGAAAACTATGCTAAAAACGTTTTTAGGAAACGCAATAAACTATAGATTATTTGAAATATTCTAAAAAACGGTACTCGTTTTCTCGAAATATTTTTTTGGAATACTCATTTCATGAAAAATGAACACTAATATTTGACAAACGTTGATTGATAACAATCGCTTGCTAGATTTTTGCACAACTTCCTTACACTACCATATGAAAGGTAATTGAAAATGTATGCACGACGAAAAACTATGTGCGACATTTTTTTCTGTTTATTTCGAAAGCTAATACAAAAAAATTTATGAAACACGTACGCAAATGGCTTTAGCGGATATCATCTTCATATTCCGGACTCATTTTACGTACTTGTTACATAATAGTTATTTATGTAATAAGGATCATAAAGACGATCATTATGGTACAAGTCGTGAATGTTATTGGGCGAGGCGTAGCCGAGTCCGATAACACGACGTGTGCCATAATGATTGTTTATAATTCGTATTACATACAAAAAAAATTCTGATGGCATTTATATTAATACATTTTCGAAAAATTAAAAACTGCATTTTTGACATGTCACAATGACAACTATTTTTAAAGGAGTAAAAGTGAGTTTATACAGAAAGTAAAATAAAATAAGGAATAAAATAAAGTAAAATAAGAAGTAATAATTTTCAAAGTGTTTATAGAGCTGAGTAAATTAATGTAAAAAGTAAGAAAGCTGTCAATCAAAATTTGGGATTTTATGTTTTTACCTCAAACTTCAATGATGAATACTCGAAAATTTGGTCCCCGTTATTGTTTATTGAGTAAAATATAAGCCATTGTTGACAACACTACCAATACTATAAAATCTAGTCATTCAAAGACAAAAAGAAATTTAAAAAAATGCCAGTGAACACACCGTTTTCCGGTTATGAAAACAAAAATATGATGATGACTGCTATTTATATCATGTCATGTATCATCCTATCTCCTCAATTTGTCCAAATTATTCAATATGTACATATGCCTAACAACTTGTCAAGTAAAATAAAATAAAAGATAAAAGTTAACCATGTTTAATTTTACTTCTTATTTTATATTACTTCTTATTTTATTTTATTTCTGTATAAACCTGTTATGGATGTTGTGTAGTTTTAACCTTTTAAATTACTTTATTTTATTTCTTATTTTATTTTACTTGCTGTATAAACTCACTATAAGTATATGTGTAGTTTCAAATATTAGTAGGTTAGTGAAAGTGAGTTTATACAGAAAGTAAAATAAAATAAGAAATAAAATAAAGTAAAATAAGAAGTAATAATTTTCAGAGTGTTTATAGAGCTGAGTAAATTAATTTAAGAAGTAAGAAAGCTGTCAATCGAAATTCAGGATTTTAGGTTGTTACCTCAAACTTCAATGATGAAAACTCGAAAATTTGCTCCCCGTTATTGTTTATTGAGTAAAATATAAGCCATTGTTGACAACACTACCAATATTATAAAATCTAGTCTTTCAAAGACAAAAAAAAAATTAAAAAATGCCAGTGAACACACCGTTTTCCGGTTATGAAAACAAAAATATGATGACGACTGCTATTTATATCATGTCATGTATCATCCTATCTCGTCATTTTGTCTAAATTATTCAATATGTACATATGCCTAACAACTTGTCAAGTAAAATAAAATAAAAGATAAAAGTTAACCATCTTTTATTTTACTGCTTATTTTATATTACTTCTTATTTTATTTTATTTCTGTATAAACCTGTTATGGATGTTGTGTAGTTTTAACTTTTTAAATTACTTTATTTTATTTCTTATTTTATTTTACTTGCTGTATAAACTCACTATGAGCTGTGCTTGTAACGGCAATATTAATTTATCTGCTGTCAAACACAATTGTCACGTAGAATTGAATATAATTTAAATTATAATGAGTGATTCTGAAACTGGTAGTTTACCTCACCATGAAGAATATACCGGACATTCTTTTCGGCGATCGTCTGCTTCATTTTTGGCCAATTCTGGAGCTGATCTGTGTACCGTGAAACGCCATGGCGGATAGAAAAGCAATAGTGTTGCTGAAGGTTACATCGAAAATTTGAAAGACCAAAAGAAAAAAATATCAGAAGCAATTTTTGGTGCCAACAACCAAACAGGATTACAATTTTACCAAAAAAGCATCAACTACTGATGTAAAATCTCTAGAATCCATTGGAATTAATATTGCAAATGGTAGTAATTGCTCTTTTACCATTTATAATAAACAGTTTTGCACATAGTTATGCACTTTGAATAAACTTTTTTGATCTCACCATCACATGTTTTTCATATAGAATTTCATTATGGTACTTAGTATGGTTCTAAGTTGAATGAATTCATTATGGGACTAAGTACCATAATGAGCTTCCTTATGTCATCAAAATTGACATGACATGCCATCAGATAAACTACTATTATGTAACATGTTCGCAAAATGAGGCTTTAACGGACGAATCGGAATATTCCTCGGGGGGAAGCAATGTTGTTTTCTACAACCTGTATACATATTCATAGTCAGTGCTCTTGATGTATTTTGATTAGTTGTTCTTGGCATTGTGCTGTTTAATTTTAAGTTAATGAAACTTTATAAGTTTTTTATTCGCATTGAAATGTTTACAATAATGGCATAAGACTCTGGGTGTCATTTGTATATAAACAGAGAAAAAAACCCATTTAGGACCAAATGGTTGCGCATGGGTCATTATTTCTCGTCTGTTGTACAGAATGTTTCCCAAAGAATAATTACATTCATCAATTAAGTAATACAGTAATTTAAAGATTTAAAATAATTACAAAATTTAAAAATATTTTTACAAACACTTACATAGTAACACACATATTTACAGAAAATAATAATTACGACTATTCAAGAAATTATTTGACAGAAAGGCGAACTAAAAACTTTTTTATTGACCGTTATGCCTTTCTCTAGACATGACTGCGATATAGGTAATGTGTGTGTATTTGGATATGTGTTTTCATGTTATTACTTTCAATTCAATGATGCGAGAATATATTCCCCTTATTATACGCGTATTCAAGACTATTTATTCCCTTCTTTTGAATGAAAGATATGTTAGGTCTTGACGATAAAATACATTTTTAATAAGTATTCCAGAATGTTCTTACCGAATCCGGTGAGTTAGCTTCCTGCGTGAGAGCCTCTCTCGTGTGATTCGATATGTCCAGAAGAGCCGCCGTTTCGGAAGGTTTGTCGCCTTCATCGTCACTTTCAATGTCAAGGCGTCTTTCGATTCCTACACTCGTGCTCTTGCTGCTGCTCACGCTATATTCTACTTGGGTCGTATCTTCGGAGGAGTCGCATTTACAGAACTGAAACGGAATTGCTATAAGGATGCAAGTAAAAAGATCTCAAACTTTGGTTAACAAAAAAAATAATTCTCTTTGTCTCTATCTGGAGGATAAAATAACGTGATATCAAAATGAATATATCCGTTCCTTTTATAGACCAAAGGAATTATAAATCCAAATCCGTTTCGCTTTAAATTTTTACTTTTGCGTTATAATCAGTTCACAAATTTTAGATACTTACTTTTGGATCGTAAACAATCAACAAACCAAGTAGCAGCGCATAATGCCATCTGAAAAAAAAGAGGAATTGGTTACTAGTTTATTAGCAGTATGTTCAGTTTTTATGAAAAATATCCAAATAAATTAAGTACTTCTTAATGTTGGCTTGGTATCTTTTTTATTATTGATGGCAAGAGCAACAGGTCTGGAGGGACATCGGCCAGGAAGCAATTTTCTATTTTTAGAACAGACAACGACAATAATATTTTCCGTTTCGAAACAGTGTCCTTGGTTTTTTATATAATGGCAAAAGCAATATGAAGTATATCAGAGAAACAGACTAACAAGTGAAAAATTTTAGCATAAAATATGGCAACCGAGCATAAGACATTTAAGTCCAGACGTCGCAAAAAATATGAGTGATATGATAAGTTTGTTTTGCTATTCCGTAACATTATCTAAGTCAGGGTCAGTTGTGCGACGCTTCGCCATCTAGCGCATATAATTCAACCAATATAATATTCTATTTGAACTAATCTATTTCCGTTGTTTGATTCAAATAAATTATATTTATGTTTGTTTGAAGGTTGTAGACGATGTGGTAACTTGATTACTCTCGCTTCGGACATCCATCGTCTTAATGGATTTAAAAGGTTTTCACGACGTTTCGAATGCTTTTATCTGCAATCGTCTTCAGTATTCACCTGCAGATATAAGCATTCGAAACGTCGTGAAAACTTTTTAAATCCATTAAGACGATGGACGTCCGAAACGAGAGTAATCAAATAATATTTATGTTGAAAGAAATTTTCATTCAATATGAGTTGGAGATTATTTCAATAGATGAACATATATTCAAATCAAAGAAATGGTAGGAATGC
>JAFIRS010004997.1:0-68542 GCA_018342105.1 Gonioctena quinquepunctata
CCAGATTTCTAGCATTTTCTTCCAGGCTTCTTGAATTTTCTAGAAGCTTCTCTTCCAGATTTCTAGAATTTTCTCGAAGTTTCTCTTCCAGAGTTCTAGAATTTTGTTGCAGTTCTTCTTTCACGTGTATTTAGTAGTTTCTCCGAGTTTATTCATTACCAAACTTAAATCACCTCCGGAACTTCGAATAAAAAATGTTTCTGGGTCCTCACCTTCTTGTATAAGTCCTTCTGCAAGTCTTTCCTGGAGTACTGCTTTTTACCTGTTGTTTCCAGTTCCCTTTCCTCAATTCCTGTTTCAATTCCGCTACCTTCAAATCCGCAAGGCGCACTTTTCTTGAACACATTTTGTCTTTGACGAGGTATCAGTCTGTTTTACACGAAAAGTTATCAGTTTGTTAAAACTTCCTTCGCTGAATTCTTTTCCACGGGCCACCAGTCTATTGTCTGTTTACGCGGAGTGTATCAGTTTATATTCCCACGCACAATTGTCCACTTCGCGAAAACCGGGCCACTGTCTATTTTCTGTATCACGCGAACAGCATACCAGTTTATATTCCCACGCACAATTGTCCACTTCGCGAAAACCGGGCCACTGTCTATTTTGGGCGTACAGAAAGGTCTATCAATTTATTTTTCTGACTATCCACACCAATTGGAACGTAAATAAATTTTTGATCACTTGTTTATTTTCAAAATCTCACTTCCGACACCAATTGTAACGTAAATAAACTTAACTTGGTTCTACTAATTTATTTCACACTTAATCTACAACTTAATTTATATTACTACTTCACTGTATAGCTCGATCGTATGGGCTTGTTCAGACTGTCCTGACTCCACTTGAGGGTCGCCTATTTATCTCCGATACAGCATTCTCGATGTTTCGAATTCTGGCATGTTCCAATTGTTTCCAATATTGACCGTTGTTTTCGGTGGCAGAGCGACTGGATGGTTCTCGAATATCTCCGGGGATGATCTCATCGCTGTCGACGGCAACACGCGAGGCGACAGGTCCGGCCTAGGTTCGTTACAATATATATATATATATATATATATATATATATATATATATATATATATATATAAAATCTACGAAACTATCTTGAGGATGCAGTCAAAATAACTGGGCTGGGTTAAAGAATACTCTTTGTTATATGGTCGAGCTTTCGGAAACGTTTATTTCCTTTTTCAAGACATCTAAAAATGTAAGAAGGACAGTTTGAGTCACATGGTACTCCATAAAATGTTAGAAATACTTACTTACTTGAGAATGATATCATAAAGTTTAAAGCGTACATAGTCAGGAACAAACACAATTGAGCAGATTGTTAATCAATGCATTGTTAAAAAATGAGGTAACAACTTCACAACCACTTTTATTTGAAAACTAGAAGAATTCTCGTCATGGAGATGTCAAAATAAATTCTGCACATGGTCAAGATATGCCAGCAGAGCATGGATCGTACAGAAAAGGAAATGATATACATTAGACATAAGACAGCTGTCAATATACAAAGTGGGGAGGGATCAACTTGTTTGAATATATTGCCAACTTCACAGTGGCGGGAAATTTGAAATCACAAAAATTATGGAACATTTGAAATAAGAGACCAATACAATGTTTAAATGAACTTAGAGATATCTTACTTGAAAATTCATACCCCAGGAAGTTGGTAAATCAATTGTGTTTCAGTTCACCCTCAAGTACTTTAACCTCCAACATTGAAAACAGGAACCAGAATCAGAATGATCACTCGAATAACGAAAATCCAAACATCCCGAATAATATTAATCAAGACAACAATGTGGTGAACCCCCCTGATAACTCTCCACGAATTTTCTTCTGCTCTTCACCATATATTGATAATCTAACTCCTAAACTCATTAATATTATCAAAAATGACAACCTTAAAGTTGCTCAACGGATCATACTAACCAATCAGAAAATTTTCACGAACACTAAAACTAAATTGAAAATTTAAGAACAATCAAACATAGTCTATAATATACCTTGTCAGTCTTGCAACAAATCATATATTGGGCAGACCTCGAGGAATTCATCTGGTCGCATTACCTCTCACAAAAGTGATTGTAATAGGAACAAGTGCTCGTGTGCTCTTGCTGAACATGTGATCAAGGACAAACACACTATGGACTATTAAAACGTTAAAATTCTTTGCACTGAAAATAACTATCATAAAAGAATTTTCAAAGAAATGTTCCATATTAATAATGACTCTAACACCATGAACAGAAAAACTGATTTAAATAATCTGAGTATTATGTACAATTACATTTTTAAATTGGAACAACATTACCTTTCTG
Organism: Gonioctena quinquepunctata; assembly: GCA_018342105.1. Lineage (NCBI taxonomy): Eukaryota > Metazoa > Arthropoda > Insecta > Coleoptera > Chrysomelidae > Gonioctena > Gonioctena quinquepunctata. The sequence goes on from JAFIRS010004997.1 coordinate 2,328, forward strand.
GACCACAAATGAATATGGATTCTTAAACACAATGTGCTTATAGAGAAAAATGTCATTAACATATTCCAGTGTGTTGGTCTCTTATTTCAAATGTTCCATAATTTTTGTAATTTCAAATTTTCCGCCACTGTGAAGTTGGCAATATATTCAAACAAGTTGATCCCCCCACTTTGCATATTGACAGCTGTCTTATGTCTAATGTATATAATTTCCTTTTCTGTACGATCCATGCTCTTCTGGCATAACTTGACCATGTTCATAATTTATTTTGACATCTCCATGACGAGAATTTTTCTAGTTTTTAAATAAAAGTGGTTGTAAAGTTGTTTACCTATTTTTAAACAATTCATTGATTAACAATCTGCTCAATTGTGTTTGTTCCTGACTATGTACGCTTTTAACTTTATGATGTCATTCTCAAGTTAGTAAGTATTTCTAACATTTTATGGAGTACCATGTGACTCAAACTTGTTCTTTTCACATTTTTAGATGTCTTGAAGAAGGAAATAATCGTTTCCGAAAGCTCGACCATATAACAAAGAGTATTCTTCAACCCAGCCCAGTTATTTTGACTGCATCCTCAAGATAGTTTCGTAGATTTTTTTCTTCAACTAGTCAGTCAAGACTACCCTTCTATATATATATATATATATATATATATATATATATATATATATATATATATATATATATATATATATATATATATATATATATATATATATATATATATATATATATATATATATATATATATATATATATATATATATATATATATATATATATATATATATATATATATATATATATATAATATATATTTTTATATATTAATTGTGCTAAAAAACGACGATATTTTTTTTTTGTTCTCAGTCAAAATATCTTAGAAGATGTCCCAACAAGCTCCTGTTGAAAGGAGCTCAAAATTCCAATTCTAAGAGGTCCTCCATCGAACTTTAAGTTTTTCCGTTTAAATAACATGGGAAACATGATTTTTTATTAGTTTTTTGTCCTGCAAACTGTGATGAAATTATTTAAAAAAAAAAACGAATGAATGGACCTTGTTTATTATTAAATTTGGTACCATAAATTCTATTGAGTCGAATTTCTATCTTCAATATTTGATTTCTTATATAGCTTTAAAATTTAAATTTCTGGTTTTTTGCATTTTTTAGCTAAACTGTCAATTTTTGTATATCATCAATAACAACAAAGTTACAGGCTCATGTATATTTATTTTTTCAAATTTTTCCTTTTACGAATTGATACATCGATAATTAAACAAAAAATTTGGTGCAAATTTGTTAACACATCAAACTTGCAACAAAATTAGGTGAGTAAGATGTTTCGTAGTATCAAACCATAAAATTAACAGACTGAGTCAGTCATATTTTTATGATTTTTCAACTACATAATAAAATATATTGATAAAGGATATTGAATATGATTGAAATATAAAACCTTAGTCAATTTACGGCAAAATTTACCTTTGTAAATTTTTTATTTAAAAATGCAAATAACCGGAAATTTAAATTCTAAAGCTATATAACAAATCAAATAATGAAGATAGAAATTCGACTCAATGTATTTTTTTGTACCAAATTTAATAATAAACAAGGTCCATTCATTCGTTTTTCTTTAAAATAATTTCATCACAGTTTGCTGGACGAAAAACTAATAAAAAATCATGTTTCCCATGTTATTTAAACGGAAAAACTTTAAGTTCGATGGAGGATCTCTTAGAATAGGAATTTTGAGCTCCGCTTTTAACAGGAACTTTGTTGGGACTTCTTCTAAGATATTTTGGACTGGGAGCAAAAAAAAAAAAATATCGTCGTTTTTTGGCACACCCTAATATACATATATATATATATATATATATATATATATATATATATATATATATATATATATATATATATATATATATATATATATATCTTTATATATATATAATTCTACTGTACGTGTGTGTCACTGAACTCCTCCTAAACGGCTAAACCGATTTGAATGAATTTTTTTTTGTATGCGTTGGGGTGGCGTTCTGGATGGTTTAGATTCACAAATCAGCCCGGCAGATGGCGCTGCAGTCGGTATCATAAACGGCTGGACCGATTTGAATGAATTTTTTTGTATGCGTTTGGGTGGCGTTCTGGATGGTTTAGATTCACAAATCAGCCATGCAGATGGCGCTGCAGTCGGTATCATAAACGGCTGGACCGATTTGAATGAATTTTTTTGTATGCGTTTGGGTGGCGCCCTGTATGGTTTAGATTCACAAATCATCCCCCTCAATGTTAAGGGTGGTCCACCCCTCATTTTTTTTTTTTTGTTGAAAATTTTTTTTGTTTTCATTATTTCATGATACAGCATCCAAAGATACATACAAACCTGAATTTTCACCCTTCTACGATCAACCCCTATTATTTTTGCAAGATTTTTAATTTTATTTTGTCATGACTTGGAATAAAAAAATCCATATTACTCTTAATTTTCACCCTTCTACGATCAACCCCTATTTTATATTTTTTTTAATCCATAGAAAAAACGGGATAACAGGAAAACGGGATAACGGGAATAACGGGATAACGAAAAAATGGGAAACCGGGATAACGAGATAACAGGATAAGGGGATGAGGGGATAAGGGGATGAGGGGAAAACGGGATAAAGAAAAAATGGGATAACAGGAAAACGGGATAACGGGATAACTGGATGATTGGATAACTGGATAACGGGATAACGAGATAACGAAAAAACGGGAAAACGGGATAATTGGATGACAGGTTGAACGAATAACGGGAAAACGGAATAACAGGATAAAAAAAAAGGGATAACAGAAAAACGGGATAACGGGAATAACGGGATAACGGAAAAACGAAAAAAAGGGATAACGGGATGACGGGATAAGGGGGGGGGAAAACGGGATAACGGAATAAAGAAAAAATGGGATAACAGGAAAACAGGATAACGGGATAATGGGATAACGGGATAATGGGATAACGGGATAACGGGAATAACGGAGTAACGAAAAAACGGGATAACGAGATGACAGGATAAGGGGATAACGGAAAAACGAGATAACGGGATAAAGAAAAGAGGGGTAACAGGAAAATGGGATAACGGGATAACGGGAAAACGAAATAACGGGACAACAGGAAGGAGTCAAAAGCATACTTCAGATGGAACAACATGGAGGAAAACATAGAAAAAAAGAAATTCTACGCGGACGAGAGTTTTCGGGAAAAACATTTTAGAGAACATAGAAATTTGGACAGGACAACGTCTGTCGGGTCCGCTAGTATATATATATATATATATATATATATATATATATAAATATATATATATATATATATATATAAATATATATATATATATATATATATATATATATATATATTTTCTCGGAATAAGGCCTCAGTCTATATATTTTTCATTTCATTCGATGTTTCGACATTTTTCATGTCATCTTCAGGTAAAATATAATTCAACTATTATTCTTTCATTTCATTTCATGTTTCATGATTGAATGAACGTTCATTCAATCATGAAATAATTCAAAATAGCATGGTAACATGAAAACGAAATTAATACTCCTAGGCTATCTATTCCCCTGTCGAATGATACCACCCCCGAGGACTTACACATAATTTTCAAGTCGACGACGTTACTGTCTCCATCCCCCTCCACGTTCGACGCCACACATGAGTAATTTCCTGCTTGACTCCGGGTCACACCTTGCAGGGCTAGGGCTGACGTGCTCATTATAACTCCGGCCTTCTGGTTGGCTTGCATCACTTGACCCTGAAAAAAAACACATTTATCAAATAAACTGTTTTTTCTCTTTGTGGATATCATCGTCGGGTTGTCGGTGATCGCGCTCGTTCTGAAACAGGTGGGATCGTATATTTTGTCCGGGAGAGGAGATAAGTGAATTTGGTTGAATGAATTATGTCTTATTGGCTTGTGGAGGATTGTTAGAGAATATTTCGATGGAAAGGAAAATAGCTCACAGCGTCGAACTTGGCTTGCAGGATGACAAATGTTTTGAATGAATTATCGAACACATTCGAATTGCTTGTGACAGAAGATTGCAGTGAAAAAGGGGGCTACACTTTCGCCCAATTTTTCTATATGCAGTTTCTAATATAAAACTCAGAAGGTTTGTTGAGATTTGGATATATAAAAACTATTGTTTCCCTGTCAAAGTTCCGATTTTTATTAAATTCCACTTCTGGGCTCTGTAACAACGAGGTTTTGTAAGTTGAACATGTTCAGAAATAGGACAAAAAATAATGAAAAACAAAAAGCCACAGGATTTTAAACATGTTCGACCAATTAAAAAATAAAAAAATATTCGACTACAAGTGCAGCAATGAGGGTGGTCGAGAAAATAGTTGAGGGACTTGAACAGGTGACCATATGGGTATCACTTTCTGCGATTTTTCTGTAACGTTTCAATGTGTCTTCCATGAAATCCTTCTAGGAAAACTTGGTTACTTTGGAATCAGATATCACCCTCAAACTAATTGAATCCCATTCAACAAATCGTTTCCAAGCTGTATTATACAACATCAAACTGTTCAATTTTGGAGATGTCAGATATAGTGTTCCTCAGGGGTCGGTTTTGGGCCCATTGTTGTTCATAATCTACATTATTATTTTTCCATTGTACACCACCTAATATAAATCCATTTCAGGGTGGAAAAACTACAGGTACGAACATTTTCAAGATCAGTATAAACGAAAAGAGACATGATTAAAATGTTAAGTAGATATCAAAATTTATGTTTTTCAATGAATCAATGCTGTGGGAAAAAATGTCACACCTATCATTGACGTCATTGTAATTGTTGCTTATTATGAATGAGGATGAGTTCTTTTGTACATTTATTGGGACCGCTTCGTGGTAAAAAGTAATGTATTGCCTTGAATTGACTCTGGGAACATAAAAATTGAGCATACTTAAAACAGCATTACAGTGTATTTGGCCATGGGTCACCTTATAACGGAAAATCAGGCCGACATATTCCTCCTATTTGCAAGAGAGGTACGGTTGAATCTTTCCAATGAAGGAGTGTTACGGTACCATCTTCCTTGAAGGAGAGATATTCCATAAAGCGTCTACGGATACGTTCAAGGCTATTTATATGAACATTATTATATGGATACCAGATGAGAGAAGCCTAATCTGTTTCAGATTGGACATAAGAATTGTACAACAGTGTATTCGTATTCCTGAAGTCACGAGTATTTCTGACAATATAACCTAGGGCCCTGGAGCATTCATTCGTGATTTTATTCATGTGGGTTGGAGAACTTAATTTGTGATACCAGATCATTGCCAATTGGGAGATTATAAGTGATGCTATACTGTTTTCATTTGCGATTTTTTTAGTAAAGTGGCACAATCATTCAAGAATATTATTCTTCTATATAATTTCAAATCATCAGCATATAATAAAAAATTGACTCCGAGATCCTCAATAATATAATTTATGAATATATTGAGAAAAAGTCGTCCCAAGTCAGGACCTTGCGGAACGCCTGATGTTGGAGTGAATTTTATGGATCAATGACCATGGCATTCTACGTAGAGGTAGCGGTTTTTCAGATAGGAAGTGAAGAAGTATTCAAGTTACCTGAGAAGCCGGAGGCATTCAATCCAGAGAGTAATATATCATGGTTAAGCTTATTGAAGGCATTGGAGTAGTCCGTTTTATTTGCATCGACCTGGGAATCATTATCAAGTGAGTTGGTAATGTACTGGGTAGAGCAGAAGAGATTTGATTAACTTCTGTCTTCCAAAATGAAATATGCGTCGTCTAATAAAAACTATGTTTACACCAGATAGGAAGGGTAATTCAATCGTGGCTATAGTATTATCTCTGCCATTCCACAAATACGCCGAAAGATGTTCATATTGCAATTGCATTGTAGAACGAATTTGCTCATCAGTATGAAGAAAAGGCCTTTCACCTGTCAATCCGTCAAGAACTACATACATTATCCGGTTGGATAGTGCTCTATACTGTTATGATAGGCTCTATATTATTCATTTATAATTGGCCCGCGTTGGTTGCCAATTGTTGTGATGGGTGCTTTATATTTATATTCATATAATGATAAATTTGTTTCAGTAATTTCCTTTTATTTAATAATTTCAAGAATAAATACCTATCATAACAAAAATGAAACTCCGGCTATGTTGTCTCACCCTTTTTCAACAATATTTTCACCTTATCCCAGCTCAGTCGGTACGCCTATGAAAATGAGTCATCTCTATTGTCAGCAGCAGGTTCAGTCGTGCCAACTTGGCGCGATGCTTGATGTCAAATATGCTGTTTTGTGGGGAAAATCGTCAGATCATTGTTTTTATTGAAATCAATCCTTAAAACTGACCTACTCTGCGAAATCTAACTCATCTTACTATAACAGTAATCTGAAATGGCAAAACTTGTTGATGTGTGATGAATACTAGTTGAATGAACGTTTGAAGGTTATGAAAAGTCTGTGAGCATCGAAAAATCATTAAATGTTCGAAAGAAAGGACACAAGTGATCAAATAACCAATATGAGTTTCTGGACCTGATACGTTGCACTTTAGTTAGTTCTGTCATGAAATACCTTGTTATTCTTCCTTTGTAGTGTTCTCCCGCCTTTCGGAAGTATTTGTGCTCACTGGAAAATACAGCTAAACTGCATAAAACCCCTCTTTTGTTCCTGGGAATAGCATGGACTGGACTTTGTTATTTTAATGAGGTAAGTGGTTTCTTCTAGTTTGCTTATTTTTCCATTTTTATGTGAATCTGTTATATAGCGGTTCTAGATAGTTCTGCTTGTTTTCATCTTGATTTTTGTTATATTTTTCTCTCTGAATTTGCTATCTGGTTTCGTTTTCACATTTCAATTTTCTTCCCCTCAAGCTTGTTACATCTCCTCTTGGCAACCCACACATTTTGTTTCTTTTCACAAATTTTAAGATTTATTTCCACTTTTTATATCACTGTTTGTTATTCTAACTTATTCTAATGATTCTATTTACAATATCTAATTCTGAACCTCATATACTATGTACAAATTTGGATAAATTCATATTTGACATTTTTCTGTGTTCATACTTTTTATATTTCATTGTTTGCCTCGGATTGTTTTTGACATCTCCCTATTAGGTTTCCTCCTGATATGATTTACCATACAGGATGTTTCAACTTGTTTACCATTTCATTTACTTGCGATACAATGTTTTTTCATGAATTGAAATTTCCATATTATTTTTAATGTGTATTCAAAATGAATGTATTATTGGTCACATACTTATGACAATGGAGATACTTCAGTTCTGACCTTTTGATATATATGCGTTGACTAAAGCATGGTATAAGAATCTAGAATAGTAAAACGTATTGAAAAATTGTGAACATGCATGGACCACGATACTTAAATACCCAATAATAATAATCAATTATCAGTTTTATTTTTATATAAAACATTGCCCAACATAACAATACATACAAATCATTTTCTACTGATAACACGGGTGAAGAACGTATTTTCTCAGGGAATTTCGACTAGGATAGTTGTGAGAAATAGTCAAAATAGTGAATTGAAATCCGCCGCAACTCGATTACAACTAGATCTTGGAATAATATGGCAGAACTTCACGCAGCTCTGAATCTGGCACTATTCACCCGCAGACATGGTAACTGGAGATAATCTTGAGTAAACCCTGCATAATTCAGGCTAGAATTCATTCATTCGTATTGAAACGTACCCCGGCAGACGTTATTATTCGAGTTTGGCATGGCAGTTAATTGGCAAATCGATTAATTGTTAATGGCTCCGGGTTTTCGCATTCACTGTGAAACTATTCCGGAGCTAATTAAATTATTACGTTAACAAAAACAGGTTGGTGGGCCATTTGTTCGATAAATTAATCCGAACCGAATCGGGAAGGAATTCGGGCTGGTTATGGCGAGAAAAACAACGGAATATCGGATTGCGTTCCAGTGGGAGCTTTAATTGAATACGGATCGCTACTGTGGGTGGTAAAAAGTTCCACATTTCCAGTGTTTTTCCGAATCGTGATTGCTATTTGCAGGTATTTACTGAGTATGTTGCTATGGGGTCGAATGTGGATAAGGATTTCCGATATTGAAAAATGTGTAGGAAACTTATGGGGGCTATTTAAACTTTCACTACGTAAATACTCCCATTGGTGGATAATATATTTTTGTTTATTTTATTCATTGTATAATCGACAAAATACATCCAATTATATTACAATTGTCAACTAATTGATCATAGAGATGAGACTCAGTATTATTTCTAGCGGATATTTACTCATACAGAGAAAAAAAAAATGGGAAATAAATATTAACTTCATCTAAAATATGAAATAAAAAATGATTTTCTGCTGTATAGATGATGTTTCAGATAATTCGAAGAAATGGAAAAATATGCATATACCGAGTGATTCTCTAAGGTGGCTCACCGTATAACTTTTTATTATTGAAGATAGAAAAACTAAATTTGGAGGTTGTGTATTATAGTTCAATTTACATTCTTTGACATATTTACTTGCTTTGCTGTACTTTCGGTTTGACCGGAAATTATCCCAACTTTCGATTTTCAAATGGGACATCCTATATATTTTTACTTATTTCGATCGAGAATGACATTCTTAATCCAACAACACCTCTCTTGTCAATATTCAACTAAAAAAGTCAGTTTTATTCCATTTTTTATTTTTCGATCTAGAATGCCATGGACAATGTGAATCGGTGTATTCTTGATCAAGTAACATGGAAAAATACGATTTGATACCACACACCTCTACTTTATATTCACTATTTTTCTGAATGATTGTGAGAAACGATCATACAAATGATACGTATTCGGTATACTTATGCACTGAGTCTTGTTATCCGTGACAAACAATTGAAGCTGTTGCTAGGACTACCTAAACGAATAGGGTAATGGAAGTGCTGTCACTTTTGAAAATGTATTTTTTGCCTAGTTTATAATTTGATATGGAGAATTATACTAGAAACGAGAAAATTTACATGTTTCTAATTTTCGGACAAGCAAAAAGAATGCTCAGAGATTCCCTAATCGTCGCCATCTCACTCGGCATTATTTTCCACAACTGGAAAGGAAAATGCGAAATGAACCAGAAGAAAATGCCAATAACTTCATCGTCAGTGAAGAAAGAGAAGTATATGTGTTGGCCTATGTTGAAGTGAATTGTACGGCGTCAATTCAATTGTTCTGAGTGTGATATAAGTTATTCGTCCGTTTGGAGAATTCTTCACAAATTTAATTATCGATCATTCAGGTACCAACTACACCAACATCTTTACGATAACGACCACAACCGACGAATAACTTATTGCAACTGGTTTTTGACTAAATACAATTTCAATTTTCAATTTATTCATTCATTCATCATAATATTCACATAGTAAAGATCTTAATGATACATATTTCAGTTAATAGCTAAAATCAATTTAGGTTGAGCCAGTTAGGCGGATCCGCCTAAGCCTGAAAGGCTTGTGTTGCGGTTACACCAACTAGCCCAAGGATTAAGTATTAGTATCAAAAGAACACTCTTTACAAATGAGAGTGTAGCAAATAGAGAATATACATGGATGGTTTTGGAAAAAAAAGACTGAAGAAAAAGACTGGATGGAGAAGGGCTACAAATATATATAAGTATAATTTTTTGTTGTTTTCTGGTTTAGTCGAGATTATCTTTGTAGGAAAAATCTAGTTTCTAGCGGATTTTGACGGATGTGTAACTTCATGAGTTTCTTGAAGATTCTCAAATTATTGCACTCTTTTAATTCGGTCGGTAAGCTATTGAATATTTTAGGGCCCAAGTAAAATATGCTTCTTTGCATATGAGTTTTATTAAATCTTGGGATGTACACAGTATGATCAGTGGTATGTCTTGTGTTTCTGGATTGACTAAGAATTCTGTTTTTTTTGTTAAATATCCAGATTTGGCTCTGCAAAATGTAAATTTTCCTGATATTCAGGATTTGTGATTCTTGGTATAGCTGTTCAGTGGAGTATAATCTACCTTTTTTTAATATAATTTTTAGAATTATATTTTGTGTTGTTTGAAGTCTGTGCATGACATTGTTGAAGACTCCTCCCCATGCTGTTATGCAGTATCTGAAAACGGACTCAATTAATGAGTTATACACTATGAGTATTACTTTTTTGGTTAGGATGTCCTTAAGTGTATAGAGTTTGTGTATTAGTTTTCTTGCTCTATTTATAACATAGTTTACATGTTCGTCCCACTTCATATGTTGATCTATCATTACCCCTAAATATTTGATTGTGCTGGTTTTCTCTATTATGGGACATGTGCATTTACCATAGCCTTGGCAGTCATTTTTATGTATTTTCAATTTTTTTCCTGGTGGTTGATCTCTTTGGTCGATAGAAGGTTATAAATTTCGTTTTAGTGATATTTAAGCTTAGAAGGTTCCGATTTAGCCATTTATGAAGCTTGGCCGTATTATGTTCAGTGATTTGGTATAGTTCTGACCAGCAGCTATGGGAGAAAACAGAGAAGATAAACGTTTTCCATTTAGAAATAATTATTCAGATGAAACTCGATTTACCAACTTGGGTCTGTTCAATCCGAATAATAAAAGGTACTGGTCTCAAACAAAATTACATCTGCTGCAAGAAGAAAATTTTCAAGAACGATTTGTTTTCAATTGCTGGATGGGTATTATCGGAGGAAAATTTTGGGGCCAATAATTTTCGACGGGCAACTTACTGCGGAAAGATATCTACAGTTCTTTAGAAATAAAATCAATGATTTTATTGAAAATTTGTCACTGGCTAACCAAGTTGATATCCGTTCTCAACAAGATGGAACGCCACCTCACAATTCTCAAGTCGTTAGAGAACATCTGAATGACACCTTCCCAGAAATATCGATTGACACTTATTATGGACTATTTAGTGGCCTGCGAGGTACATTTTTAAGTTGTAATATTTTTTCATAGTGTATTATTTCTTTTTCATATTCTAGATCACCAGATATTACTCGGCTAGATTTTTTTCTCTGAGGACCAATCAAAAGTCAGGTTTATAACACAGCATCAGTTACTCGTGAAGAACTGGAGTATAAAGTGAGGGTATCATTCCAGAACATCACTGCGGAACAACTAATCAATGTGATGCGCGCAACAATTGAAAAAGTTGAACTTTGCCGTGATCAAGGAGGAGGTCATTTTGGAAATTAAGAACCTTAATGGACTAATTTGCGACTTTTAAATAATTCTCTGAACGACTGTGAAGTCATAAGCCTAAAAGTCGTATTTTTCTCATGTTACTTGATCAAGAATAAAGCGATATACCCGATCCATGGCTTTTTAGATAAAAAAATTAAAATTGGAATAAAAATTACTTTATATGTCAAATACTGACAAGTGAGGTATTGTTGGTTGTAGAATGTCATTACCGATCGAAATAAGTAAAAATATATAGGATGTTCCATTTGAAAATCGAAAGTTGGGGTAATTTCCGGTCAAATCGGAAGTACGACAAACCAAATAGATATGTCAAAAAATGAAAATCGAACTATAATACACAATCCCCAAATTTCGTTTTTCCATCTTCGATAATAAAAAAGTTATAGGGGTGACCCTCCTAGGAGAATCACTCGGTATATAGATACAGATATTTATTTGAAAATTGAACCTGGCATAGGGATGGTGGTATACATGGTAAATCAATTATTAATATCTGATTCATTGATGTTTCATGGCTGTGCCTTTTCCCAATTCAGATTGGAAACAATTCTCATATCATGTGCTCAAAAGTGGATAATGTTTTGGAGAAAATGTCCAGATTTCCTGAGTTATCATTTTCTGTGAGGCGCAACTTGTAGAGAGGAGATTAGAATGGAATCATTTCTCGGCCTTCTGGCTAAGATCAAAGTGATATAGATAGTAACTTAAGTATGAGATAGAGTACATGTAAAATACGTATAACAAATATAAAACCAAATCAACCTCTTTGATTGAAATTACCAAACATAATACACCAGACAGAAAGAAAACTATAATAATGATTTAAAAAAATTTTGATGTAGTCTCAGTTCTGAGCAGAAGAAACAAATCCCAACACACCAACTAATGAAAAAAAAAAGGTCCACTCATAACGATAAAATATTCCAATGAATTAAAGGGAGTTTGTTGGAAAAACCAAACAAAAAAGTAAAACAACGAACTATTCACCAACTAATGAAAACGTGTGCAATTCTATGGTTCATCTGCCTAAGAGTCTAAAGAGCTGCACAGAATTATTCGAAATCTGAAAATTAAGAAAGCTGCTAGTATAGACAACATCAGATCGGAAACTATCAAATCAATAGCAAACCATATTCTACAACCGTAAAAATACTTCATTAATACATGTTTTGGATCTGGAATATGGCCGTCAGATTTTAATGAGTCACTCATTATTCCACTATAAAAATAGGGACCTAACTATAATCACAAGTAGTCGCCCCATCTCTCTTATAACCCACATTTCCAATTTCTTTGAGAAAGCTTTGAAAAATGGTTCAGTTTCTTCCTTGAATATATAAAATATAATTTCTATTCATCAATTTGGATTTCGAGAAAAGAAATCTACCGAGGACACAATATTAACTTTAAAATCGAAAATAACCATAGCACTCAGTGATAGCAAACCGTGTCTTTACGTATTTATAGATCTCTCCCAACACGGTTCACCATGATTCGCTTTTGAAATCGCTTGAAAACATAGGTGTAAGAGGACGAAGCATGAAACTATTTGAAAATTACCTCTCAAATACATACCAGCGAGTAAAACTAGGCCAAGTTATCAGCGAAATGAGAAAAATTGAATACGGAAAAACAAGGCACTGCCAAAAATATTTGTTATGTGTTCTATTCGGTGTTCTTAATATTACAACTGTGAATTTGTATCTATCTTATTTTATATATAATATAATCATTGACTTCATGGTTTGCGACAAGAAGAAATTCTTTCATGACAATAAAGTATATTTAATACCATTATTATGATCACTCTTTTCAATATTTACGTAAACGAATTATTCTCTGTTCAAGATGATCGTTTCATTCTTGGTTTTGCTGATGATACGGCAGTACTCTATACTGCTGATACTTGGGAGGTACTAAAGGGAAAAATACAAAATGGTTTCAGAAATATGAAAATATTCTCATTCGATAAATTACTAACAGTGAAACCAAATCAGCCTCCTTGATTGAAATTACCAAACAAACGTTATACATCAGACAGATAAAAAACTATAATATTGATTAAAGAAAAAAGAGATGTAGTCTCAGTTCTGAGCAGAAGAAACAAATCCCAACAAAACATTGACGATAGTAAAAATAATACAGGTCCACTCATCAACGATAAAACATATATTACCAATGAATTCAACAGAGAGTTTGCATCCATTGGAAAAAAACTAGCGAACAAAATAAGTAAATCAACGAACTATACACCAACTAATGAAAACATGTGCAATTCTATGGTTCATCTGCCTAAGAGTCTAAAGAGCTGCACAGAATTATTCGAAATCTGAAAATTGAGAAAGCTGCTAGTATAGACAACATCAGAGCGGAAACTATCAAATCAATGGCAAACCATATTCTTCAACCGTTGAAATACTTCATTATTACATGTTTCGAATCTGGAATAGGGCCGTCAGATTTTAATGAGTCACTCATTATTCCACCATACAAAAAAGGGGACCCAAGTATAATCACAAGTAGTCGCCCCATCTCTCTTATAACCCACATTTCCAATTTTTTTGAGAAAGCTTTGAAAAATCGTTCAGTTTCTTCCTTGAATATATAAAATATAATTTCTAATCATCAATTTGGATTTCGAAAAAATAAATCTACCGAGGACGCAATATTAATTTTAAAATCGAAAATAACCATAGCGCTCAATGATAGAAAACCGTGTCTTTGGTTGCTTTTGAAATCGCTTGAAAACATAGGTGTAAGAAGACAAAGCATGAAACTATTTGAAAATACCTCTCAAATACATACCAGCGAGTAAAACTGGGCCAAGTTATCTGGGAAATGAGAAAAATTGAATACGGAATAACAAGGCACTGCCAAAAATATTTGTTATGTGTTCTTTTCGGTGTTCTTAGTATTACAACTGTGAATTTGTATCTATCTTATTTTATATATAATATAATCATTGACTCCATGCTTTGCGACAAGAAGAAATTCTTTCATGACAATAAAGTATGTTTATTACCATTATTAAGATCATTCTTTCCAATATTTACGTAAACAAATTATTCTCTGTTCAAGGTGATCGATTTATTCTTGGTTTTGCTGATGATACGGCAGTACTCTATACTGCTGATACTTGGGGGGTACTAAAGGAAAAAATACAAAATGATTTCAGAAAAATGAAAATATCCTTATTCGATGAATTACTAACAGTGAACTTAGGAAAAACCAACTACGTCGTTTTAGCTGCAACAGAACTGGACTCCAATATTTGATAAATTAACCGTAAATAAAAATAATATATTTTGCCACTCAACGAAATTGAATATCTGGGAGTCATCATCGATTCACACTGAAGAGGGGACGCATATATCAAATTTTCTCACTAGGAAACTACAAACTATCTCATATAGATTTAGGTAACTTAAAAAAATATTACCAACGCACCTCCTAAAAACACTATATTATGCACTAGCGGAAAGTCATCTTTGCTATGGAATACTGGGATGGGAACTGCAGTGAAAACCTACATATATCTATTAGAAATAAATCAAAAACGCTTTCTCAAGCTCATTTTTTTTCAGATCGACAGTACCTAGAAACAGAAGTCATGGACACCAGACAACTATATTATTTTCTCACACAACAAACATCAGTAGTAGGTTATAATCCATACTATACAAGAAATCGAAATTAGCACCTAGTTCCCTATATGATGGAAACAATAACACAACGATCCTTCAATTATTTGGCACCAAAATTCAATAATAAATTATCTGAACGATATATCCGTCGCAATTTAACTGGAGAGGTTCATTATCGAGAATACAAGAAAACTAGTCCATCATTATTTTGGAAATTAAGAACCTTAATGGACTAATTTGCGACTTTTAAATAATTCTCTGAACGACTGTGAAGTCATAAGCCTAAAAGTCGTATTTTTCTCATGTTACTTGATCAAGAATAAAGCGATATACCCGATCCATGGCTTTTTAGATAAAAAAATTAAAATTGGAATAAAAATTACTTTATATGTCAAATACTGACAAGTGAGGTATTGTTGGTTGTAGAATGTCATTACCGATCGAAATAAGTAAAAATATATAGGATGTTCCATTTGAAAATCGAAAGTTGGGGTAATTTCCGGTCAAATCGGAAGTACGACAAACCAAATAGATATGTCAAAAAATGAAAATCGAACTATAATACACAATCCCCAAATTTCGTTTTTCCATCTTCGATAATAAAAAAGTTATAGGGGTGACCCTCCTAGGAGAATCACTCGGTATATAGATACAGATATTTATTTGAAAATTGAACCTGGCATAGGGATGGTGGTATACATGGTAAATCAATTATTAATATCTGATTCATTGATGTTTCATGGCTGTGCCTTTTCCCAATTCAGATTGGAAACAATTCTCATATCATGTGCTCAAAAGTGGATAATGTTTTGGAGAAAATGTCCAGATTTCCTGAGTTATCATTTTCTGTGAGGCGCAACTTGTAGAGAGGAGATTAGAATGGAATCATTTCTCGGCCTTCTGGCTAAGATCAAAGTGATATAGATAGTAACTTAAGTATGAGATAGAGTACATGTAAAATACGTATAACAAATATAAAACCAAATCAACCTCTTTGATTGAAATTACCAAACATAATACACCAGACAGAAAGAAAACTATAATAATGATTTAAAAAAATTTTGATGTAGTCTCAGTTCTGAGCAGAAGAAACAAATCCCAACAAAATATTGACGATATTAAAAATAATACAGGTCCACTCATCAACGATAAAATATATATTACCAATGAATTCAACAGGGAGTTTGCATCTATTGGAAAAACACCAGCAAACAAAATAAGTAAAACAACGAACTATTCACCAACTAATGAAAACGTGTGCAATTCTATGGTTCATCTGCCTAAGAGTCTAAAGAGCTGCACAGAATTATTCGAAATCTGAAAATTAAGAAAGCTGCTAGTATAGACAACATCAGATCGGAAACTATCAAATCAATAGCAAACCATATTCTACAACCGTAAAAATACTTCATTAATACATGTTTTGGATCTGGAATATGGCCGTCAGATTTTAATGAGTCACTCATTATTCCACTATAAAAATAGGGACCTAACTATAATCACAAGTAGTCGCCCCATCTCTCTTATAACCCACATTTCCAATTTCTTTGAGAAAGCTTTGAAAAATGGTTCAGTTTCTTCCTTGAATATATAAAATATAATTTCTATTCATCAATTTAGATTTCGAGAAAAGAAATCTACCGAGGACACAATATTAACTTTAAAATCGAAAATAACCATAGCACTCAGTGATAGCAAACCGTGTCTTTACGTATTTATAGATCTCTCCCAACACGGTTCACCATGATTCGCTTTTGAAATCGCTTGAAAACATAGGTGTAAGAGGACGAAGCATGAAACTATTTGAAAATTACCTCTCAAATACATACCAGCGAGTAAAACTAGGCCAAGTTATCAGCGAAATGAGAAAATTGAATACGGAAAAACAAGGCACTGCCAAAAATATTTGTTATGTGTTCTATTCGGTGTTCTTAATATTACAACTGTGAATTTGTATCTATCTTATTTTATATATAATATAATCATTGACTTCATGGTTTGCGACAAGAAGAAATTCTTTCATGACAATAAAGTATATTTAATACCATTATTATGATCACTCTTTTCAATATTTACGTAAACGAATTATTCTCTGTTCAAGATGATCGTTTCATTCTTGGTTTTGCTGATGATACGGCAGTACTCTATACTGCTGATACTTGGGAGGTACTAAAGGGAAAAATACAAAATGGTTTCAGAAATATGAAAATATTCTCATTCGATAAATTACTAACAGTGAAACCAAATCAGCCTCCTTGATTGAAATTACCAAACAAACGTTATACATCAGACAGATAAAAACTATAATATTGATTAAAGAAAAAGAGATGTAGTCTCAGTTCTGAGCAGAAGAAACAAATCCCAACAAAACATTGACGATAGTAAAATAATACAGGTCCACTCATCAACGATAAACATATATTACCAATGAATTCAACAGAGAGTTTGCATCCATTGGAAAAAAACTAGCGAACAAAATAAGTAAATCAACGAACTATACACCAACTAATGAAAACATGTGCAATTCTATGGTTCATCTGCCTAAGAGTCTAAAGAGCTGCACAGAATTATTCGAAATCTGAAAATTGAGAAAGCTGCTAGTATAGACAACATCAGAGCGGAAACTATCAAATCAATGGCAAACCATATTCTTCAACCGTTGAAATACTTCATTATTACATGTTTCGAATCTGAATAGGGCCGTCAGATTTTAATGAGTCACTCATTATTCCACCATACAAAAAAGGGGACCCAAGTATAATCACAAGTAGTCGCCCCATCTCTTATAACCCACATTTCCAATTTTTTGAGAAAGCTTTGAAAAATCGTTCAGTTTCTTCCTTGAATATATAAAATATAATTTCTAATCATCAATTTGGATTTCGAAAAAATAAATCTACCGAGGACGCAATATTAATTTTAAAATCGAAAATAACCATAGCGCTCAATGATAGAAAACCGTGTCTTTGGTTGCTTTTGAAATCGCTTGAAAACATAGGTGTAAGAAGACAAAGCATGAAACTATTTGAAAATACCTCTCAAATACATACCAGCGAGTAAAACTGGGCCAAGTTATCTGGGAAATGAGAAAAATTGAATACGGAATAACAAGGCACTGCCAAAAATATTTGTTATGTGTTCTTTTCGGTGTTCTTAGTATTACAACTGTGAATTTGTATCTATCTTATTTTATATATAATATAATCATTGACTCCATGCTTTGCGACAAGAAGAAATTCTTTCATGACAATAAAGTATGTTTATTACCATTATTAAGATCATTCTTTCCAATATTTACGTAAACAAATTATTCTCTGTTCAAGGTGATCGATTTATTCTTGGTTTTGTTGATGATACGGCAGTACTCTATACTGCTGATACTTTGGGGGTACTAAAAGGAAAAAATACAAAATGATTTCAGAAAAATGAAAATATCCTTATTCGATGAATTACTAACAGTGAACTTAGGAAAACCAACTACGTCGTTTTAGCTGCAACAGAACTGGACTCCAATATTTGATAAATTAACCGTAAATAAAAATAATATATTTTGCCACTCAACGAAATTGAATATCTGGGAGTCATCATCGATTCACACTGAAGAGGGGACGCATATATCAAATTTTCTCACTAGGAAACTACAAACTATCTCATATAGATTTAGGTAACTTAAAAAAATATTACCAACGCACCTCCTAAAAACACTATATTATGCACTAGCGGAAAGTCATCTTTGCTATGGAATACTGGGATGGGAACTGCAGTGAAAACCTACATATATCTATTAGAAATAAATCAAAAACGCTTTCTCAAGCTCATTTTTTTCAGATCGACAGTACCTAGAAACAGAAGTCATGGACACCAGACAACTATATTATTTTCTCACACAACAAACATCAGTAGTAGGTTATAATCCATACTATACAAGAAATCGAAATTAGCACCTAGTTCCCTATATGATGGAAACAATAACACAACGATCCTTCAATTATTTGGCACCAAAATTCAATAATAAATTATCTGAACGATATATCCGTCGCAATTTAACTGAGAGGTTCATTATCGAGAATACAAGAAAACTAGTCCATCATTATTTTGGAAATTAAGAACCTTAATGGACTAATTTGCGACTTTTAAATAATTCTCTGAACGACTGTGAAGTCATAAGCCTAAAAGTCGTATTTTTCTCATGTTACTTGATCAAGAATAAAGCGATATACCCGATCCATGGCTTTTTAGATAAAAAAATTAAAATTGGAATAAAAATTACTTTATATGTCAAATACTGACAAGTGAGGTATTGTTGGTTGTAGAATGTCATTACCGATCGAAATAAGTAAAAATATATAGGATGTTCCATTTGAAAATCGAAAGTTGGGGTAATTTCCGGTCAAATCGGAAGTACGACAAACCAAATAGATATGTCAAAAAATGAAAATCGAACTATAATACACAATCCCCAAATTTCGTTTTTCCATCTTCGATAATAAAAAAGTTATAGGGGTGACCCTCCTAGGAGAATCACTCGGTATATAGATACAGATATTTATTTGAAAATTGAACCTGGCATAGGGATGGTGGTATACATGGTAAATCAATTATTAATATCTGATTCATTGATGTTTCATGGCTGTGCCTTTTCCCAATTCAGATTGGAAACAATTCTCATATCATGTGCTCAAAAGTGGATAATGTTTTGGAGAAAATGTCCAGATTTCCTGAGTTATCATTTTCTGTGAGGCGCAACTTGTAGAGAGGAGATTAGAATGGAATCATTTCTCGGCCTTCTGGCTAAGATCAAAGTGATATAGATAGTAACTTAAGTATGAGATAGAGTACATGTAAAATACGTATAACAAATATAAAACCAAATCAACCTCTTTGATTGAAATTACCAAACATAATACACCAGACAGAAAGAAAACTATAATAATGATTTAAAAAAATTTTGATGTAGTCTCAGTTCTGAGCAGAAGAAACAAATCCCAACAAAATATTGACGATATTAAAAATAATACAGGTCCACTCATCAACGATAAAATATATATTACCAATGAATTCAACAGGGAGTTTGCATCTATTGGAAAAACACCAGCAAACAAAATAAGTAAAACAACGAACTATTCACCAACTAATGAAAACGTGTGCAATTCTATGGTTCATCTGCCTAAGAGTCTAAAGAGCTGCACAGAATTATTCGAAATCTGAAAATTAAGAAAGCTGCTAGTATAGACAACATCAGATCGGAAACTATCAAATCAATAGCAAACCATATTCTACAACCGTAAAAATACTTCATTAATACATGTTTTGGATCTGGAATATGGCCGTCAGATTTTAATGAGTCACTCATTATTCCACTATAAAAATAGGGACCTAACTATAATCACAAGTAGTCGCCCCATCTCTCTTATAACCCACATTTCCAATTTCTTTGAGAAAGCTTTGAAAAATGGTTCAGTTTCTTCCTTGAATATATAAAATATAATTTCTATTCATCAATTTGGATTTCGAGAAAAGAAATCTACCGAGGACACAATATTAACTTTAAAATCGAAAATAACCATAGCACTCAGTGATAGCAAACCGTGTCTTTACGTATTTATAGATCTCTCCCAACACGGTTCACCATGATTCGCTTTTGAAATCGCTTGAAAACATAGGTGTAAGAGGACGAAGCATGAAACTATTTGAAAATTACCTCTCAAATACATACCAGCGAGTAAAACTAGGCCAAGTTATCAGCGAAATGAGAAAAATTGAATACGGAAAACAAGGCACTGCCAAAAATATTTGTTATGTGTTCTATTCGGTGTTCTTAATATTACAACTGTGAATTTGTATCTATCTTATTTTATATATAATATAATCATTGACTTCATGGTTTGCGACAAGAAGAAATTCTTTCATGACAATAAAGTATATTTAATACCATTATTATGATCACTCTTTTCAATATTTACGTAAACGAATTATTCTCTGTTCAAGATGATCGTTTCATTCTTGGTTTTGCTGATGATACGGCAGTACTCTATACTGCTGATACTTGGGAGGTACTAAAGGAAAAATACAAAATGGTTTCAGAAATATGAAAATATTCTCATTCGATAAATTACTAACAGTGAAACCAAATCAGCCTCCTTGATTGAAATTACCAAACAAACGTTATACATCAGACAGATAAAAAACTATAATATTGATTAAAGAAAAAAGAGATGTAGTCTCAGTTCTGAGCAGAAGAAACAAATCCCAACAAAACATTGACGATAGTAAAAATAAGTAAATCAACGAACTATACACCAACTAATGAAAACATGTGCAATTCTATGGTTCATCTGCCTAAGAGTCTAAAGAGCTGCACAGAATTATTCGAAATCTGAAAATTGAGAAAGCTGCTAGTATAGACAACATCAGAGCGGAAACTATCAAATCAATGGCAAACCATATTCTTCAACCGTTGAAATACTTCATTATTACATGTTTCGAATCTGGAATAGGGCCGTCAGATTTTAATGAGTCACTCATTATTCCACCATACAAAAAGGGGACCCAAGTATAATCACAAGTAGTCGCCCCATCTCTCTTATAACCCACATTTCCAATTTTTTGAGAAAGCTTTGAAAAATCGTTCAGTTTCTTCCTTGAATATATAAAATATAATTTCTAATCATCAATTTGGATTTCGAAAAAATAAATCTACCGAGGACGCAATATTAATTTTAAAATCGAAAATAACCATAGCGCTCAATGATAGAAAACCGTGTCTTTGGTTGCTTTTGAAATCGCTTGAAAACATAGGTGTAAGAAGACAAAGCATGAAACTATTTGAAAATACCTCTCAAATACATACCAGCGAGTAAAACTGGGCCAAGTTATCTGGGAAATGAGAAAAATTGAATACGGAATAACAAGGCACTGCCAAAAATATTTGTTATGTGTTCTTTTCGGTGTTCTTAGTATTACAACTGTGAATTTGTATCTATCTTATTTTATATATAATATAATCATTGACTCCATGCTTTGCGACAAGAAGAAATTCTTTCATGACAATAAAGTATGTTTATTACCATTATTAAGATCATTCTTTCCAATATTTACGTAAACAAATTATTCTCTGTTCAAGGTGATCGATTTATTCTTGGTTTTGTTGATGATACGGCAGTACTCTATACGCTGATACTTGGGGTACTAAAGGAAAAATACAAAATGATTTCAGAAAATGAAAATATCCTTATTCGATGAATTACTAACAGTGAACTTAGGAAAACCAACTACGTCGTTTTAGCTGCAACAGAACTGGACTCAATATTTGATAAATTAACCGTAAATAAAAATAATATATTTTGCCACTCAACGAAATTGAATATCTGGGAGTCATCATCGATTCACACTGAAGAGGGGACGCATATATCAAATTTTCTCACTAGGAAACTACAAACTATCTCATATAGATTTAGGTAACTTAAAAAAATATTACCAACGCACCTCCTAAAAACACTATATTATGCACTAGCGGAAAGTCATCTTTGCTATGGAATACTGGGATGGGAACTGCAGTGAAAACCTACATATATCTATTAGAAATAAATCAAAAACGCTTTCTCAAGCTCATTTTTTTTCAGATCGACAGTACCTAGAAACAGAAGTCATGGACACCAGACAACTATATTATTTTCTCACACAACAAACATCAGTAGTAGGTTATAATCCATACTATACAAGAAATCGAAATTAGCACCTAGTTCCCTATATGATGGAAACAATAACACAACGATCCTTTAATTATTTGGCACCAAAATTCAATAATAAATTATCTGAACGATATATCCGTCGCAATTTAACTGGAGAGGTTCATTATCGAGAATACAAGAAAACTAGTCCATCATTATTTCGATGCTCCAGTGGGCTAAACAAAATCCGAGATCATAGAATGTTGCAGTGTACCTACTGCTCATATAAACAAGGACGAATTCATTATTTATCATAATCTTTACTACCATTATTTTATGAAATATGTCTTTATTTTCCACTGTTTGTTATATGTATGTAATAATCAACCATATTATAAGATACTGTATATCACTAACCCGCCATGTGCAGTGATGCGTGTAATTTCGCGCGGTGTGGTGGTGCGTGGAGTTTCGCGCCTCTGCAGCCCGCCAGAAAGAGCAATCAGTGGTTTTCATACGTTCTTGATCTCAACGCTTGGTTGACTAAAGGCGTTATTGGGTTCGACGTAGGCGGCCTCTTTGAACTTTCGTTTGAACCAATGCTCCTCTCTATGTAGAACACTTGCGTCGTCCCATAGAACTCGATGGTGCTCAGGCGTGGTCAGCAATTCCCGATTTTGACGTTTCTCCACGTTGAGTCTATTTCTTGTGCTCATTCAATCTTACCGATAACGGCCTCTTTGTCTCTCCAATGAGGGAATTTTCGCATTCACATGGAACTTCATAGATGCAATTCTTACTGATTTCATTCTTGTTGTCAGGTTTGGTCTTGGTCAGGAAACTCCGTAAAGTACTGCCGGATTGAAAGCAGCTCTTGATGTTGAACTCGTTTCCGATCCTTCTGATCTTCCCGGAGACACCTCTGATGTACGGAAGGCAGATCACTGTGCTTTGTTGTTGCTCGTCAGATGTATTCGTTCTCTGGAGTTGTTTCAAGAATTCTCCTAGAAGTTTCTTGGGATATCCATTCCGGTGAAGGTCCTATCTGATGTGGTCTAATTCGGCATCTAGTGATTCCTTGTCGTTGCATATGTGCGTCGCTCTCTCTACCAATGTTCTCACGATCCCTCTTTTTGTCGAACTCGGATGGTTGGAGCTGTAACTGAGGTATTGCCCTGTATGTGTCTTCTTTCTTTAGACAGAGGTGCGAATTCCATTGCCTATTCTCTCAACGTTCACATCGAGGAAGGGTAAGGCATTGTTGGTTTCCATTTCATTTCAAGAGTTGCTGATACAGGATGCCACAGCCAGATTCCGAGAAATCAGAGAGTACACCTAAGAGGAGGACAATCCACCCATATTTGCCAAGATTGAAAATACATGCGAGAGAATCCGTCAGGAACAAGAGAGGAGGCATCAGAAGAAATGGAATCGAGTAGCAGGGAGAACACGGACTCCACAAACCAGCAGCGAAAGTAAGAAAACCATTATCAATATCTGAACTAAACCACTTACAGTAGTAGAGGAGTCCCCGCTGGAAAAGGGATTGAACTTTGCAGTTGCACCTGAAACAATACCTAGCCTGGACATTGTAAGCTCTGTAGGGTCAACCAGCAGCAGAAAGAATCCCATCCAGGCAGAAGAGTTCAGATGGAAAGTAAAACAGACACTCGAGAAGGAGAAAAATCCCCGAAGTAACATCACTGCAGGGGAACAGAGGGCTCTGAAAATCCTACAAAAGGATTCATTCATGAAGATTCTTCCAGCCGATGAAGAAAACGCCACGGTTATCATGGACACCACAACATATGATGACAATATAGAGTCGTTACTCCACACAGGGAACTATAAACTTTCGAAGAAGGATCCGACACCCACTATAGAGAGGAAGATCTACAACACTCTGAGGAAATTCAAACATTTCATTCCAGTCAACGAACGATCACATCTAACGCCACACTACAGCAAACCACCGCATCTCTACGGGCTTCCGAAAATCCACAAACCAGACATGCCACTGAGACCGATTACCAGCTCGTGGAACTCACCAACCTAAAAGTTATCGAAATACCTCCTACCGATACTACAACCCTCACAAGGTAATAGCAGTTCATACGTCAAGAATTCCAAGCACTTCGTTGATACCATCACAGATGTTGAACTTGGACCAGAAGATCGTTTCATCAGCTTCGACGTGGAGAGCCTTCACACCAATGTCCCTGTAGAGGAATCCCTCAGTATCATCGAAAGGAATCTCGAAGAAGATGACCAGCTGCACGAGAGGACTGACGTTCCTACCCAAGCAATATTGGAATTACTGCAGTGCTGCCTACAGAACTCATATTTCCAGGAAAGGACCGATTCTTCTCTCAAGTCGACGGACTCCCGATGGGATCTTCCCTTTCTCCAATCATCGCCAACATATACATGGAGTGGTTCGAGGAATTGGCCATACGGGAGGCAGAATATAAACCCAAGCTGTGGTTGAGGTACGTGGATGACATCTTCAATATATGGAATCACGGAGATAAAAATCTCCAGGATTTCTTCTCAGGAATAAAGAGAATCAGGGATTCGATCAAATTCACGATGGAAATGGAAACCAAAAGTGCCTTACCCTTCCTCGATGTGACCGTTGAGAGAATAGGCAATGAAATCCGCAGCTCTGTCTACAAAAAGAAGACACATACAGGGCAATACCTCAGTTACAGCTCCAACCATCCAAGTTCGACAAAGAGAGGGATCGTGAGAACATTGGTAGAGAGAGTGACGCACCTATGCAACGACAAGGAATCACTAGATGCCGAATAAGACCACATCAGAGAGGACTTCCACCGGAATGGATACCCCAAGAAACTCCTAGGAGAAGTATTGAAACAACTCCAGAGAACGAAGACATCTGCAGAGCAACAACAAAGCACAGTGATCTGCCTTCCGTACATCAGAAGTGTCTCCGAGAAGGATCGGAAACAAGTTCAACATCAAGAGCTGCTTTCAATCCGACAGTACTTTACGGAGTTTCCTGACCAAGACCAAACCTGACAACAAAAATGAAATCAGTAAGAATTGCATCTATAAAGTTCCATGTGAATGCGGAGATTCCTACATTGGAGAGACAAAGAGGCCGTTATCGATAAGATTGGATGAGCACAAGAAATGGGACGACGAAAGTGTTCTACATAGAGAGGAGCATTGGTTCAAACGAAAGTTCAAAGAGGCCGCCTACATCGAAGCCAATAACGCCTTTAGTCAACCAAGCGTTGAGATCAAGAACGTATGGAAACCACTGATTGTTCTTTCTGACGGGCTGCAGAGGCGCGAAACTTCACGCGCCACCACACCGCACGAAATTACACGCACCACTGCACATGGCGGAATTACACGCATCATTGCTTCGGCAGTCATATTAATTGGTAAGTAGCACCTAAACTTGTCAGAATTCACCTGAAGACGATTGCAGATACAAGCATTCGAAACGTCGTCAAAACCTTTTAAATCCCATAAGACGATGGACGTCCGAAACAAGAGTATTCCAATAAAGAACATAGTGGAGCTTCGCAATACTATTACTCACAATATGTGTATGTCGGTCGCATATCCATCAAAAAACAACTATTTTCCTGACTGATTCCTCGACGGACGTTGAATTACATCCGATGGATAGGCGACCAACATACACCTATTGTATAGGTTCTTCTAGTCAGCTGCCTTGAGGATTAAGACACTTTTCATTCTAAATGAAATTATGGCTGGCTATCGAGAATGGTGTAGGAAAAAATCGCATTTTTACCTGAACAAACCGATCCTAAACGTTTGGCGGTTCAACGCTTGATCACCATGTATATTGATCGAACGATGTTTCATGAATTATATTCATACACGAAAAAAGATAATGATCAGTTTATTGTTACAATGGGAAATGCCGGAATCAATTAAATGAAATTGCCTATTTATGTTCTATCGGAACGTAAAACCAGTCCTTTAATTAAAATAATTGCCTTAATTGATAACTGTTAATAAACATTTTCACTGAGGATAGCTTTTTATGCAACTTCGTCCCCAATACGGCTGTTGGGAGCTGGGGCTGATTAACACGGTTTCCGCAGTTGTGTGAAGGAATAATCTCGCGTACTTATGAGGTCCTCGCAGTGAAATTATGTATCTATCCAGAGCCGTACTTACTATTATTTAGAAGCGACTATAATCTTGACTGGATTTTTAATTTTTTTGCCATAAATAAGTGAAAAATTACTAACTATACTCAATTTGGCAATAAGGAAACAGTAAATTTCACGAATTCATTTGGGATCGCAACAACCTTTTCTCTTGTCAATAAGTGGAGGTAACGATCAATAAAAGTTTCTTAGAATTTACTTCCTAACAATTTTCAAGTGAAATATACACTCAATAATATATAACAAATTTATTTCAATTTGATAACAAATATTTGTTTGATAAAAACAAACCAAATTCACCAAATTGACTAATTTTTTCCGAAGGAAATATACACTAAAGAATATATAAAAAAAATGCAGGTTCACTTAGCCCAAATTCAGCATCACTGTCACTTTTCATTGAAAGTTCTGTTGGTTTGAATATTTATTTTCGCGAGCCATGTTTTTCGATGATTATATAAAAATATGGAACGACAAAAAAAATTTGTTCAAGATACACTGACTTATTTTCCTGAAAACCAAAATACTTGCAAGATCAGGTCACATCGAAACGTTACTGTTGCAACAAGCCGATCTATTGAAATAATATATAAATTCCATAAATAACGCCTCGGAGTTCGTGCCTGATAAAAAAAATTCTGATGCATACGGCTCACGCAGTGACTTTTTCGAAACATTATCATTTCATTTCTTTCAGGGGCACAGTTTGATATTTTTTTTTCGCAGAATGTTTCTGGGTATCCCAAACACACTTTACGTCAGTTTGAGAAATCAGTTCCAGCTCTTCCAAATTTTAGCTGAAACAAACACTATTGGAAAAAAGAATCACGATTGAGCAATTCAAATATTGTTATCTTATATAATATATCAACACAGCTGATATGTGCTTGCATTTCCCACTATTTCCTGCTTTGCAAGAACAATGGAATGTATCAATCAAGGCTCTTTCATTTCGAATTATGAAGTTTCCATCTACATCAACATCAACAAAATACTTAACAATACTCAACAATAAACGTAACCCATTTCAACATGCACTCATTTTTGCTTATACATACTGTGAATTAGAATCTTCATTCTATGTTCTACAAATAGCTAGTACCAATAGTCCTACATGTCCTCTATACATATATGTATAAGTCCTACTTATGTTTATTTCTCGAAACAAACATTAATTTACTCATAGAGTATCATTTATTGTTAAACTATATGAATCCTTAGAATAGATATAATCTTATTTTAAACAAGACACATATTTCATTGATTTTATATTATATATCTTAAAACCTATTATTATTGTTAACAATAATGAATTTATTATTATTATTATTATCTGATGAGGTCTGAAGGCAAAGGGCATACATTTTGATATTGTCATGATATGAAAATAAATTCCTTTGCCACAGCGAAATCAGTAATGGATGGATTTGTTGAAAATATAAACATGTCAGAAAACACTAATTTCAAAGTGTCTCTCCAAAAGAAATGATTCTAACTTTTTCCATCTTTGCAAAGTGAAATTGCTTTTCGAAAATGTGTTTCCCATTTCTTCCGGTCTTCCTGATGATCGTGGAAGCGTGAAATAGATTTTCGTCGACAAAAATGTATTGAAGACCTAGTGAATGCGATGTCTCTCCTGCGTCAATGTTACGAATGATTTCTGGTGAGTACTCTCTTTTGGAAAACATTCTTCTTTGCCTCATTCATCTTTATGAGTTCCCAATTAAGACTGGAATAGAAAATCAAATAACTATCTGAATAAAAATGCAAATTTTCAATTTCAGATTTTTTCTGTCGAGTTAGGGCCTTTTCAGAATATCTATCGGATATAGTTCAATGTCCAGCGTGGCTTTAGCCGGGGAAGTAGTTGTTTTCTGTTAGACATTCACAAAAAATAACTTCATTTTAATCGTGGATTTTTTAAGTCACAAAAAAAAATATTTCTATCAATATTCAATTGAGAATGTTTCTCTTTTCAACAGTGATGGATGCATTTGGAACTTATTTTGAAAGTGTCTATCTTCCTCCGAGCAATGACAATATTAATGGTAACTCATGCAATAATACCAGCCAGTATCTTAACATCACCCGAGCTTAAATCCAATGGCGGGAAATGAATTGAAAAACAAATTAACATGCGGTCCGGACAATATCCCAGCTAAGCTCGTAAAAGACCACACAGAACTATTTTTCACCCCGCTTTTATTTATCTTCAATATGATCATAAGAACCAAACAATTTCCAAACCTATGGAAAATTGCTAGGATCTGTCCGATATTTGAATCGAAGTAACAAGCTGCAGACCCGTTGTAATTTTATCAGTCTTCTCAAAATTATTCAGATTATACTTTCACGATATACGAACACTTGTCGGTCGATCTCAGAATTTCAGCAAGATTTGTCAAATGTCGGAGCACAGCACCAAACCTGTGCCCATTCACTCAATTCGTTTCTAATCCACTCGAAACCAAAAAACAGGTTGACGTGATCTACACGGATTTCTGCGAAGCCTTCGACCGTGTTTCTCATCAACAGCTGTTGGAATGTCACAATCAATTATTCCCTTGGCTCAAATTCATCATCACTGTCACTTCTCATCAAATGTTCTCAAAGTTTCTGTTCGTTTAAATATTTATTTTCGCGAGGCATGTTTTTCGATGTAAGGTTATTTTTATTATATGAAAATATGTAATAACAAAAAAAATACGTTCAAGATACACTGACTTATTTTCCCGAAAACCAAAATACTTGCAGGATCAGGTCACATCGAAACGTTACTGTTGCAGCAAGCTGATCTAATAAAAGCATATATGAATTCGGGAAACAACGCCTTGGAGTTCGTGCCTGATAAACAAAACAAACACACAAAAAGGTCCCGCGTATTTATCCGGTTCCCGTTATACGATCACGAAATTATTTTACGTAGATATCCGGTTCCCGCAGTAAAAAAGTTGATTAACATTGATTCAAAGCAAATTTCCAGGAGTCACCCAAGTTACATTAAAGGAACATTATAGCAGGCAGAGGGACATTTTCCAAAAAAATTCAAATGTACTTGTTTAAGAAAAAACATTTCAACTGTTACAAGAATAATAGTATTCACACATTTCACAAATGTAATTGAGACAATATACGAAGACGCCTACTCATAAATCGAAACGGTGGAGAAAAATTGTAAATAGATTTGTTTATCAGTACCCCCCTCCCATATATTGGAGCTACAATTTATGCGTTCAGATCGTTCTGTTCCAGAGGTCGTATGAACAAACTTGTATCAAAACTGCATTCAGATTATGTAAATACTTTCAAGAACGACCGATGTTAGATGCGCTTTTCTACTGTTATTTCGGTCGTAAAAATATTCCACAGACCAGCGTTCTCGGAATGGGAATTGTTTGGGATTTGGTAAAATATTCAGGGCTCACGTTTTCTGACTGCGGGATTCAAAGTTTCACGAGATGCAGCATAAAAATAAAAAAATCTCGAATATAGGTTTTTCTGTCGTCTGATATTTGCAGATTTGATTAGTGACACTGATAATTTGATATTTTTCGACGACTATTCGTTTGTATAGAATCAGAAGGGACATCTGCTGCTGAACAAAAAACTTTAGTTACTCACTCACTCGGTTTCGAGGTATTTGCCACTCATCAATACAGGGTAGTAAACTATTGGATTGTTTAGAATCAGGACTGACATCTGCGATTGAACAAAAAACTTAATTGCCCTCTCACTTGGTTTCGAGGTATTTTCCACTCATCAGTACAGGTGAGGTCGAGCAGACAATGATCATGTGAAGCCTGGCCTGCATGATACAGTTAGTTAGAGAGTGAAGCCAGTTGATATATAAGTCAAATTTGTAAATGGAATCTGTTTGTAGGAAAATGGCTCTAATAGCCTTCGGAGCATCACATCCAGGATTATTCAACGAATAACCAACGCGGTAACGAACAGTAGAATACAGTCATAAATTTGATGAGCGCTGACACCTTAAAAAAATATCTTGACCGAATAAGAACAATTTATGAGGTTCAAAGCACAGCAGCTTATGAAAAAGAATAACTAACACACGAATCCGAAGTGTTTGGCGATAAGTGAATCATTGCAGAGCAGATCATAAATGGATACTCAACCTCTCCGTTATTTTAAAACCAAACATACGGTGACCATTCCAGAAAGCCAATAATTAATTTTTATTTCACACAGACGGCTATTCAAATTGATGTACACATAAATATAGGATTGAAATATCAAGACCATAAAAAATTCTATGGACTCCCAAGTCACAATTAGGGAAAGCTTTTTTATAAAAGGGAAAAATATCAATAAAAGAACATTCTAAGGCTCCAGTAGCCATTCAAACTATATCAAATGTGTGTGATTACATACTGTTGAGAATATAACAATTCTAGAAGTTATTCAGCCACATCTCTAGTGCGCGTTCTCAATCAGTAAAAATGACATCAATAAATTAAATCGCTGCGAACCACAAATCAATCAGAATGAATCTATCATCATTCATTGAGTCGTCAGTAATCATTCAAAATACATCCTGTGCACTCGATCACATATTGTTTTTGAACACCTAGTAATAATCCATAAATGAAGGAACAAAATCATGGGTGAAGAACGTCAACTTCCACAATGATATATTTTCGTCATAAAATGTCTGCATCTACGGCAATGTATTCGTGCAATATTTTGCGACTTCAGCAGAGCTTTTGATTGTGTGAACCATCACAAGCTGCTAGATATATCGAATAGTTTGGGCATAAAAGGTATACCATTGAACTGGATTTCATCCTTTTCAAGAGATAAGAAACACATTGTCACGCTGCAGTACAAAAACGAAAGCCAATTCCAAACCATAGGTTCGAGTAGTAGGAAAGACGAAATTTTATTCATTTTGTATGTAAACTACCTAGAGGCTATCATTGGTACCGCAGATTATACTGCGTATGCATTGTTTCTGTGCTCCACAGATAGTGAACACCTTATATCGAAATGTATTCGAACAATTAGTACAGTATCATCTTTTTTCAATAGCAGAAACTCATTTTTCAATATTAAAAAAAACAGATATTAAGAATTTACTCCCGTCATAGAACTATTGATAATCTTAAAGTTAAAATCGGTGAAAACACAATGTGCAGTACACATAGTGAGGTTAGGTTTTTGGGGGTGTCTCTGAATGAAATCCCATTGCCAACAATTATGTTCCAAACCAAATTCTTTTAGTTTTCTAATGATCAATTAACGACCTGTACTTGAAGTGGAACAGATGTTGAATGTTTACTACGCTCAAGTTGAATCAAGACTTAGATATGGCATTTGCCTGTGGAGCAAAGCATTTGGTACGAAAGATATCTTTATTGGACAAAAACAAACCTTAAGATGTATTGCAAGAATTTCTTACAGAGAGTCGTGAAGAACGTTTTTCGAAACATTTTGTACTTCTATGCCTCTTCATTTTCGAAACCTATTTCTATGTTTTCGAAAATAAGGGAACTTTTATACGCAATTCTGATATTCATGGTAAATGCACCTTTCATGTGGATTTATCTCGTAAAAAAATTAAAATTCATGTGCTTCCGATCATTTTGGATTCAAAATATCTAACAATCTTCCGGAAAAACTGAAGAGAATGAACATATTGTCTTCATCCAATTATGAGTTTAAGGATTTCCATTGAAAGAATGTTTTTATAGGATGGGTGATTTATACAAAATTAGACTCTGTGATCAATTATATGTGACGAAAGTGTGTTTATTTATTTTTCATCATTCTATTGTTGGCTTCTGTATATACTATGCATGTCATTTCTTATATTGAGATTTTCCTTTTTTTTAGGTGTAATTTTTTATTTTGATACACTTATGTAATTGTACTAACGAAATAGCAATTCCAATACATGTAAACTATATCGAAAAATTCAAATTAATATTGATTGATCAACTGAATGATGTCCCACAAAAATTACCAGTGCGATTAATAATATTATTAAATTACAGTAACATCGCATGCAAATCGTTTTTTTTACTTGTCTCAGAGTATACATCATATAGACTTATCAGTGCGTTTTAATATTTTGTTTTATGTTTTTATTTCATTATAATTATCCGGAAGTATTCGAGAGATTTAAATGATACGCAAATTTAACTATCCACGCATAGATTGGAATCGAATACAGGGTGGAGATCGAGTTAGCTCCTCAGTTTAGTTTTCAAGCTATATTTTCGAAGGGAACTATAGTATACCGTATAGTTCACTCTGTAACTTACTGTTATAACGTGGTAATCACAAAAGAGTTGACACTACAATTAATAGTTGCGAAAACTAATGAGATGATCAAAATTTATATACTTGTTAGTTTACGTTAGGACGTCTTCAACCAAATGGACAATATTACTAGCCAACGCCATCTGAACATCCACTCAGAAACGTCATCTCAAATAACAAGATGGAAATCTTTAATGCGTGACGAACATTTGTGACTAGTCGACTCAACATATACCTATTTTACTGTTTCCTACTGTATAATATTATTTAATTTCCAATCTGGCTCACTCGATTTGGTCAATTGACAGGAAAGGGGTGAGAACGAGTTGCGAATAAATAAAAAACAATGTCTCTCATCAACCTGTCATTATATGTTACAGATCTCTGCCATCAATAACTCTTTTATTTTTTTAATGTGTCTTTTCAAAGTGACGTTGACTTTCCACATATAGTAATTTATTGTCTCGAAAGAAAATAATAGTTATTTATTGAGTGTCTTACAAGCCATATAAAACACGAAACAAAAGCAACACGAGAAGGCAGCTCGAGTGTTTGCTTTGATTTATTGACCTCACAAGACATTTGTAAACAGAAGCATCACGACTTTCTAACATGCCAGCTGTGGATGAAGATTATAATTATTGTTTTCACGTCGAATGAAATTCCATCTGGTACTCAAAGAAAACACCGAGAAATCCATGTACGTGACACTAGAAATAACAATAGTAGTTTGTCACTCACTCCAATTACTACTGGCACCAACCCAAGCTCATAATTTCCCGGAAAGCAATTCGAGCTTTTGTTTGCACTAATCATTTATTATATCTCTGTATCAAACCCCGTAGAAATGGTTTAATCCACGACACATACAACAAAGCTGTTAGTTCTACAAAGGAGAACGCTGTCTCCAGTAATGCGATGTAAAGCCTTAGACAAAAATATTGCGTCGAGTAGCAGCGATATCTCAAAGAGTACCGTAGTAGGTCTTCTTGAATCCACTCTGCCCAATCTTGATGGGCCTTTCTATAAACGATAATTATCTAAACCTTTATGCAAATTCAAAAAAACTCAACACAAGTCAAGTCAGGGACATAGGTACACATATATATACATTAGGGTATTCTTTTACGACAATTTTTTTTTGTTTTTTGCTCCCAACCGATTTTTATTTTGGAAATGCCAGAAAAAAATATCCTGTAAATTTGAGCTCTTAATATTACCATTGAGTACTTTCCCAGAGCGTGGAAAGATTTTCCATTTAAAATAGATAGATAGATAGATAGATAGATAGATAGATAGATAGACTTTATTCAGGTAATATATCAACATATCAATAGTATAATATATCGTAAAGTATAAACATGGTGATATTTACACGTAAACTTTGATTATTTATTTTCATAACTCAGCGACATTTCCTACTATCAATCGTACCAAAGCGCCATTTACTCAGGATTACATGCTCCATAAAAGTGCCCCATGCGACATAGCTGTAATCTGCACCTGTAAGCCATTAAATTTGATTTTTGTTGAAAATTCTTATTTTTTTGACGTGACCTCAAAAATGACAGGAGTTGTGGAAAAAATGTAGGAACAAATTTGTAGAAGATTTAATTTCCTACAGAAAAAGTCCTATAAACCGAATCGCTAAGATTGATATTTATTGAGAAATAAAGCGTTAACTTTGTCGTGATATGAATTTTTTTAGAATTGTCGAATCAAACAAAGTTAACGCTTTTTATCTCGAGAAATATTAATCTTAGCGATTCGGTTTATACAACTTTTTTTGTAGGAAATCGAATTTCCTACAAGTTTGTCATCCACTTTTTTTCCATCAATCCAGTCATTTATGAAGTAACGTCAAAAAAAAAGATATTTCTACAAAAATCAGATTTAGTGACCCGTACAATCTTACAGGTGCAGATTAGAGCTACGCCGCAATGGGCACTTTTGTAGAGCATGTAATCTCGAGTAAATCGCGCTCTGGTACGATATGATAGCATCAAACGCTGCTGAGATATAGATATTTGAAAAAAGAAAAACGAAGTTTACGTGTATTTTAAATGGGAAATCTTTCCACGCTCCGGAAAAGTACTTAATGTTAAAATTAAGAGCTCAAATTTTCAGGGATTTGTTTTTGACATTTCCAACAAAATTTTCGGTTAAGAGCCAAAAACAAAAAAAATTGTCCTAAAAAAACACCATAATGAACATATATACAAAATATAGATACTCGCACTAATATAAATGCAAAAAGTTGCTCCGTCTTTCTGTCTGTTTGTTACCTTTTCACGAAGGGATCTCTAATCCGATCGTAATGAAATTTGGCAAAGAGGTAGCCTGGGACCTGGAGAAGGACTTCCTTGATATTTATGAGGAAAAAGAATGGAAAACAATATTTGTTAATGAAGTCGAAAAAACTTCGATAATATACAGTATGGTCATGTAAGTGTGCAACATATGGGCATTTTTGGAATTAATTGCGCAACCAAAATAAAAAAACTGCCGGAAGTTGGTGCATGTATAATCAATCATATTAGGTGCACTTAGAATCGTTGCAAGTCATACAGGATAAGTCAAAAAATATGAAAATTGTATAAGAGTAAAGTACCCTTATTTCCGAAAATAAAGCAAAATGTTAATGAGAAACATTGTTTAGAATTGTAAGTTATGGTCAACTACCAAAACATGGCATCTCAAGATTTTTTTTTCAAACATTAATAATTTCCAATTTTTTATATTCACCCTAAACACTTTCATTTATTAATCGAAATCAATTCAAGCGTATTTGTAAAATTAACGTAGATTTTGAATTGTTTATGGAATCACAAACTTGATGTTTGTTGCAACGATATTGAACACAACTTCAATTTCCGCAAAATTAATATAAAACAAGATGAAATAGCAGTTATGAAAATATGCATATTAAAAAAACTCTAATTTTTAGTGCAAATTTTTTATTTCAAATGTTTATTCAAAAACTTACAAATTAATCGACAAAAGTGTACAGATTAATCGAAAAGAGATAGGTTTTAACAAATCCTATAACCATGTTTCAAACAATCATGTAATCATTCCACTTAATTACTTGAATAACTCCGTGTGTTTTCTCATCTACCACTTTTTTCCTTTGAATTCCCATTCAAAATACCAGTTTTTGAATATAAAAAACTAACGAAAGTATTTCGAATCCGACAGTTCAGAACAATAATCCAACTCTAGCAAATACGAATCGTAACACATTAAGTGACTTATATTATTCCAATTGTACTTCAACCACCATATCGAACGATCTACACAATATAATGAAAGTAAACATTTCCGTTCAATTTCCCCAATCATCTTCCGGCTGAATCAAATTAGGAATCGTCTCTCAAATGTAGCATTGTTTTAATATATCCTCGTAATACTGAAGGGCACTCTGGCATTCCTGTATCAACAGTCGTATATTTGTTCAGCTGTAGAGGATATAAGCGACAGTTGAGTATCACTAAAAAGGTTGTCCCCAGTTCAATAAAATGTCTTTGCGAGATATACTGCCTCGCAAACCATTCAATTCTGGAGGCGCAAAAGTCACGGAGAACGAGAATCCACATCAATCTAATTCGGAGAAGCGGATGAGAGGACAGAAAATCTGTCGAAAGTATTGATGATCAATACTTTGGAGTGATGCGTGCTCCATGGGAGATAATTCTCATAATGGAATGATTTGTTCCGAAAATGCGTTCGAACAGATGGGTGGGAGTGGAATTCCAGAAAACTGGAGACTAGCGCAACTATGGGGAGAACTTATGTTGCCACAAGTGTAACAAATAGCCCAGGGCCTGCCGATGAAAAACCTCAAGTACATACATATTTTTTTGATAACTTCATCAATTCATGGAAATCTGACTGGTACACAATTGTGATGATTACATACTCTGTTGCCAACCACATTCCGAAATTGATTTAAATCAGTCATTAAACCAGTGACATGAATTGACCCAGATATGCCTGACTTCTTTTTTTTTTCAATTCCTTCCTGAGTTTTGGCTATAATGACCACCCTTCTAACAATTCTCTGAAGATGTTTTCAAAAATCCATCATCTATCGTTTTGTACCATGTGCTCTTGTGACCTAAGACTACATCTTACAAATGAATTGATCCAAATGAAATGAAAAAAAAAATTATGTCTTTAAGTGTTTGACCTGGGTTATTATGTGAGTAGTAGATTCAAAATCTTGTCGAGCAAGAATAACTATTTTATATTCGCGGCATGCTTTTGAATCTGCTACTCAGATAATAACCTAGGTCAAACAATTGAGGAAATTATTTTTAAGTGCATTTGTATAAAAACTTCTTCTCAAAACGTTTTTTCAATGATTTTTATTCAATTCTTTTTAGTCATTCGTGAAAGTCTTCATCTAAATGAATTCTGACAAAAATTTATAATCTCCGACCCCAAAAAACCAACATACCAATGTTACAACCGCCTACAGGGTGTTGTTCAAAGAAACTCCACACCTGACGCCATCTGTTACGACTGGTCATCTACAGGGTGTTATGAATTAACAAACCACACCTGCAACACCAATATGTTATGCCACTGATCTTATAGAGAATGAAAAGTTAACTCTATCAGAGACCATTGGTTACGATTTCTCGTTAATTTTGTTGGGGTAAAACCTTGAATATACTGGTTGATCAGAAGAAAAACAACCGAAGATATCTGCGGAGCGGATGGTAGAAATATATGAGCGTGAGAAGGTTATCTGTGATACGCCACTGATCTTATAGAGTTCTTCAGAAAAAATACAATTATGAAAATGATAATATAACTATATTGTATGAAATTACGAATTTTACAAATGCTTTAATTCAAAACCAAAAGTTATAGAACGTCAGAATGAATTTGAATATAAGATAAACTTAATAGTAAAACAAATATAGGGCGCCTAGTGAAATAACTGGTAATCCGTTACTTGGCTATTGCTTTCATTATTTTATTTAGTGGATCCATAGTTTGACCCCACCATGATAATCAAGTAGTTGAATGATTCTTTATTACGATATAAATAACTGGCCAACTGACAACACCTCGTTTTCTTGTTAAATGATTTTTATTTTGGATTACCACTTTGGATCAATGATTCAGAATATAATTATCTAAACTTTTCTGAAAATAGTTTCTATTTGCGGAGTTTACTATTAATCATAATAATAATAATAATAAATATACTTTATTGTCCAAAGATGTTAATCTTGTTGACGAAGCTTCAAATACAGGTATAAAACAACATATTGTACGAAACACAGTGTTTTCGGTCATACAATGACAGGTTTGAAGAGAAAAAATGATGCCGCATGTATATAAAAGTTAATGGGTGAATACAATAGAATAAAAAACGAATAGATATACAATACAGATAAATTCACATAAGTATACATTTTAAAATATGGTCAAACTATCATCAGATTTTCGTCGAAATATTCTTATAAGACATAGTACGATCTACTACACAGTAGATTTTTCATGTTTTTCCTAAAGGTCACAATATCTACATTAGAGTCTTTGATTCCGACTGGCAAATGATTATACATCTTAACTCCATTATAAATAATCGAATCCTTGATTTGGGAGGATGAAGGTAGGGGTAGTTTCAAATTATTCCTAGAGCTGAGTCTTGTGGAATAGTAAGAAGAAACGACTTCGAATTTCAGTATAAATTTTTTTATAAGACACACAGTTTCTCAGATAAAAAGAGCTGCAACAGTCAGTATTTTTATATCAATGAAAAGTTGTCTGCATGAATCGCGTGGACCAATTTACCTATATATCTGATAACCCTTTTCTGAATCTTGAGGACTGAGTTCAGCAAATTTAGGCTACACACTCCCCAAAAAGGAATGCCGTACCTCGAATGTGATTCAAACAATGCATAGTAGGCTGTTTTGGCAGTAGATACTCCAAGCTCCCTAGTAATTACTCTGATTGCGTAACAACCGGAAGAAAATTTTCTTATTACTTGTTTTGTATGTATATCAAACTTCAGTCTTTTGTCAATATTTAAACCCAGAAATCTGCAACAATCCTTATTTTCTATGATATCATTTTCTAAGTTCACCTCTTTGAGTGTACATTTGAATGAGATAATATTCGTTTTTGAGATATTAAATGCTAAGAGGTTTGAATCACACCAAGATTTGACCATTTTCAAACGCAACATATTTTCTTACCAAGATCTTCAATTGTCTTGCTCTTCCACAAAATTGTGGTTGTCATCGGCAAATAATGTTAGTCTACCGGATATGTTGAGATTTGAAAAATCGTTAATGTATAGCAGAAACAATGTTGGTCCTAGAACCGATCCCTGCGGCACTACCGATTCTATTTCGTTGGTCCTTGAGTATTCGTGGGTCTTCACTGCCTGCCTACGTTCTGTGAGGTACGACTCAAACCACTTTAGAGTTACTCCTCTGCACCCGTAGTGGTGAAGTTTTCACAAGAGTATTTCGTGATTCACGCAGTCAAAAGCTTTCGTCAAGTCACAGAACACCGCAGCGGCAGTATCTAGATTTGTTGAAAATATGAACAGGATGTTCATAAAATCAGATGTGGAATCATCTGCGACTGAAAGATAAACTTTAGTCACTATCTTCCATCGTCAAGATAACCTCTTTTGGAGTATTCATGTTGAAAAGGGAAACATTCTCAATTGAATATTGACTAGAAAGATTATTCTGTGAATTGACAAAATTATTTTTTGTGAACGTCTAACAGAAAACAAATACTTCTCCAGCTAAAGCCACGCTGGACATTGAACTACATCTAATAAATATTCTGAAAAATCGTTCTAGTCAATATTCAATTGAGAATGTTTCCATTTTCAACATGACTATCAACTTTTACTATTTGTTGTAATATAAATAATTTTTGTTGTTCTGGTTAGTTTATTTCATTACTTTTTATATAATTCCATCCTCTTATAGAATATAACGGTTGTGACAGATGTAGGAGAACACAAATTATGACATTAGCGATCTGTCATTGTCAACTACATATGTGTGCCAATGTTCACAAGTGAAAAATCAATTAGTCCCTATTTCTCTACCCGTAAGGGTGGATAACTCCATTCGAAATCAGAATTTGATCAACTATGAGGTATACCCTATCTAATTGAAAGGAGAATCATCCAAATCGAAGATCCCAGTAGAAAGTTATGCCTGATAGAATCGGTAAACGGACCAAAATTCAGAGGGCGAGTGAATAATATCCTTCATTTTGCTACCCTTAGGGGTGGATTTCACCTTTCAAATCCAAATGGGTCCAACTTCGAAGTACACCCTATCCACTGAAGAAAGAATCTTCGGAATTGGACGTCTCAGTAAAAAGTTATGTGCAGTCATAAAAAAAAAATATACGCGTCGACTAGAGAACCTCCTCCTCTTTGGTTTCGTCGGTTAAAAATATATATTTATGACCAACTGTATATTTTTTTTTCGAAATCGAGACCCATGCTCGATGACTGAAAAAACTTGCAATTGAAATATTCTTCGATGACTTTTCTGTTGGCGGTATCATATCTTGGTTGACAGATGTTCTTAAGATTTATGTTGTCTTTGTAGTTTCAATGGGTAGGTATTCATATAAATTCATTCCATATGCTGGAGAAGCCAATATTGAAGCAGGAAATTGGTTTTTTCGAAAACTTCTTTTGCTCACACAAGTTTTCTGTTTATTGAAAAAAAAAGGTTCTCTTGCAATAGGCAGGATACGTGAAAATCTGAGATGAAATAATGACTTACTGGACCGGCCAGTCAGTGAATTAATCTTTCACATATTACTATGAAACGCTTGTGACTCTATCACCGCGAACGTTGAGTCAGTTTACGAGACGGAAACCGAAAGACGCAATCACGAATAGCATCCAAGGAGATGTCCGTTGTTTATTATATCCGAGAGGAAACACAACAGCAGCGTTCAGTAATTACAAGTGAATGTCTGGACGTGTTCGGAGTTTATGGAATTCCAGAGCTGGCGAAGTAGGAAGAGGTGGTGTGGCGGAACTCGTGCATACCGACTTGTATACAGACCTCCTGACGCAGAGAAATGGATACATTCATTCGACGATATTAAAGCACTATGAGACATCAGGAATGCTATGCAATTGTTTCTTCGTCAGGTCCAAGGCAGTGGCGGCGTTTTCCTCCTCGAGTTCTTCGATGAAGGAGAAACTTCACATTAGGGGGGAAAAAAGGATCTACGGATGACAAAAAGTCCATATTGAATAGAATGGGCAGTTATTTCCAAGGAAACAACAGTGTTTGTAGGAAAGTGTACAGGAGTAAAGAACAAATTTACAATTATGGAACGAAATTGTCTCAATCATCGGTGATGGAATATACACATTTACAGAAACAGTTATACTCTGTTTTCTGATGAGTGAGAGTGGAAAAATATAAATTTGTAATGACAGAACCCATTAAACAGGCTGTACAACTGAAAGTTTGTATTGTGAATTTACAATGATAGTGTTAAGAAATTTCGTATTTCAGTTAGTCAAGACGTCCACACCACGAATCGGTGCTAAATTAGGGTCACCTTAATTTGCATAACAATAGAAAGGGGAGTTTTCCGAATGAAATTTATGTGACAGCGACGTAACAACAGGTAGTTTATTGGAATAATAAGTATAATAATAATTATACATGATTATAATCATAGAGATAGGCAGATAATTGGGATATTAGTTACTCTAATATCGACCCATTAGCGCCTACTGGGCCCGTATGGACCCAACTAACCCCTTCCCAATTATTGGGTACCGGCATGGACAGGAACAATCTGAATAAATACAGATTGCGTTGTTATGTTAGATAAGGTACTGAAGAGTACACGGAAGCAGTGTTTACGCGTATTTTGAGATTCAGCTGGTTGTGATAGGAGTTTGTTTTTAGTGCAATTGTGCAATCACGTTAAGTAGTTTTTAGTATATTCTGGGAATTATCACCCAATTATAAGCGTCGTTAAAACTTTCTAAAAAGTATATATTTTTTATATTACTTTTCAAAATGACTATGAAAATATTTCTGTTGTTTATATCGGTGTGTAAATGTTAGTGGTCCCATATGGAACCGCTCTGCTCTGAGCTGAAATAAATTTAGATTTTCAGGAGAATCACTCTTCAAGGTGCACATGATATAACATAAGCTTCAGACAATGAAGGAGAAGTGAGAGATTCCGTATAGAGCCCAGATCCTGATTCACTTCATTCATTTATTACAATTTCAATAATATCTGACAAGATTCAAGAATCCTCCGAGTCAGGGTGGTAGACCATCTACTCCTGTGGGTGAAAGGCTACGCGAGTCTGCTAACATGAGCCAGGATAGACTTGATCATTGCGTAATTCCAGTCCCAGAGACAACACAAAGCGATGTGCTGCCTGAAATTGTTCCGAAAAAGTTAGAACAATGTGTAATGAATACCAAGTTCGACATTGCATAATTTTATTCAAATATTTTTCATTGCAAATAGATACATGGTGATTTTTGTTGCAGTTAGAGCTTGATTCTGCAATGTATAATGGAATAAAAACATTCAAAACGTAGATTTTTTTTATCGTAAAGTAATTAAACCAGGAAAGCGCCTAGCGAGACCATATGGACCAATCCAATTTTTTTTAAATTCGTTTTTTCTTTGAAAAAACATATTTTGGTACCCATTGAGTTCGAGGTAATCAATTGAAACAACTTATAACGTTTCAAACTCAAATTTAAAAATTCAGGCGTGAATGAGTTAGGTAGATAAAAACTTATATAAAAGTAATAATAATATAAAAATAATAATATTTTTAAAAACATCTACTATTTACAATACACCTTAATTTTTAAATTTCTGCCATCATATTCCGAGTAGTCCGATGAACTATCGTCGTTGGAGGTCCAAAGAAATACTAAGGGGCTCTAAAGTGTTTTCAAGCATGTTATGAGCTTCCCACATTCTCTCTTCTATTCCAATCACATGTTCGACGCACTCACTCCATTTTTCGCAATCCACTGTATTCATTCCCTCTTGAAAAATCTCTTATTTCAAAAGTCATGCCTTGCTACAAACCCTTTTACTTGCGCCCACATCAAACCTATGGAGTTTAATTCACAGTGATATGGCGGTAGGCGAAGTACCGTTATATTCCGTTTTGAAGCGATTTCGTCGACAAAAAATTTCGTACAAAGAGGTCTATTCAACTTTACAATCTCCAATAGCTCTTTTTTCAGCATATCTTTGTGAAATGACTTCTAATTCAGAGTAAGCCAATGAATCATGTTACTTTTTTTGCAAGAAGACGTTGGTATTTTTTCGGGTTCTCTTGAGTGGTAGCTGGCATTATCCATGACTATAACAGATCCAGTAGAAGTAAGATCTGGCATTTGCTGTAAGTATTCTTCAAAAACATCAGCGTTCACCTCTTTATGATAGTCTCCAGTCCGTTTCAATTGAAATGCTAGTAAGCCACCATCGGCATATATATTTTCGCTACCAATGTGAGTAATTATTAATCTTTTATCTTTTCCCGATGATGCTTTCATTCCAGTGGACCACCCCTTCATAAAAGTTTGCCTCGCACATTTTATATTTCTATCCTGCAATAATTCACCAACGTTATATCCTTCATTCAACCAAGTTCCGTCCATATAATAGATATTCCTGTTTTTCCTTCGAAACTGTCTAACTGCCCTCAAATATAGTCGTCGCCAGCAGATGATTTCGTTTCTCTATTGAAAGTGATTTTTCAGCAACAAATTCAGAAACACCAGCCATTTTCAAGAACAGACTTTTCCAACAACTGCCGGAAATTAACTGAGGATTTCAAATTTTTGAAACACTGAGGCACAAGTGGGTGAACTGCCTGTGCCTCTACCTATGTTCATAATCGTTTTCTTAGAAAAACTTTCATTTGTGAAACAAATCCGATCTTCCCACCACTGTCTTTTTTCCAAATAAATAGTATTTTTGTAATTGTCCTCTTTCTTCTCATAAGAATAGTCTCTCGCCTTTTTTTCGTCCGGCGGACGGTTTTCAATTTAGAAAATAAAATACATTCATTTGCTTGTCCCTATTCGATTTTTTCTCTCAGTCTTAATTTCACAATTGTGATAACCAAAGGATCTAGTTAGGATTTTTATAATTTTATGGTAACTATTATTCAGTTTTCGTAATGAGTACGCATGAAAATACATTTTTTATTTAAAAAAAAAATACTATTATGAACAAAAAATACCAAAATCAAATTACCTGTTCAAAACGTCTGCCTCCTGCAAGTATGCACGCTTCAGATCTCCTTGTCATTGTCTCGCATACTCTTTGGAAAATT
The DNA here is from genome assembly GCA_018342105.1 of Gonioctena quinquepunctata. Classification (NCBI taxonomy): domain Eukaryota; kingdom Metazoa; phylum Arthropoda; class Insecta; order Coleoptera; family Chrysomelidae; genus Gonioctena; species Gonioctena quinquepunctata. The sequence goes on from JAFIRS010004997.1 coordinate 46,735, forward strand.
CCTGGAGTATTTCTTATTGCTTCACAGAAAACTATTACGCGGTTTCGCAATTCTTCCCCAGTTAGAATGTGTTGACTTTACACCAAAGTCTTAAGATGTCCCAAAAAAAAAAATAACCAAGACTGTTCAAGTCTGGGAATCTAGCTGGCCATGACTCTGTTTCCCCACGACCTTTCCTGCGATTATGAAAGTTTTGGTTGAAATATTCGCGTGCCAGAGCACTAAAATGAGCAGGTGCATCATCGTGCATAAACCACATGCGATTTCACATTAAAATATCAACATCTTTCAACAGAATTGACAAATTATCTTCAAGAAATCGGCGATAATTATGTCTATTCAATCTGCGTGGTGAAAAAAAGGTCCAATTAGGTAATCTCCAATAATTCCAGCCCAGACATTGAATGAGAACTGCTCCTGGTGATGAGATTCCACGATTGCATACGGATTTTCCTGCCCGAAATTATCATTATGAAAATTTCTGAGAAGAATATTCTTGTTTCGTTGCGCGATTTTTTTCGTAGTCGGGTTTTAGTTTTTGAACTTACTTTTTTATTAGACCAATGGCTATTTTGAATTTCTTTATATTGATGAATATTATTGATAATGATTTATTTGAAAATGTGAGGTTATTATTCCATCTGACAAAATGCCCACCCTCCCGTTTCTTGGATATTATGAAATAATAATTTCTGATGCAAGTTGTGAAATAGGATTGATTGTTTTAGGCAAGACATGAGAATTGACATAACAACACGTCGAAGGCCTGAAACACTCATTTTGCATTATATTTTGAACAATATTTTGTGGAAAAGTCGTTTTTTATTCATTTTCAACCGACGAAACCAAAAAGGATGAGGTTCTCTAGTCGACGCGTATATTTAGTTTTTTTTATTTTATTTTTTTATGTATGATCACGCATAACTTTTTACTGAGCCGTCCGATTCCGATAATTCTTTTCTCAGTGGATAGGGTGTACTTCGAAGTTGGTCCCATTTGAATTTCAGAAATGAACTCCAGCCCTGAGGGTAGCAAAATGGAGGATGTTGTTCACTCACCCTCTGAATTCTGGTCCATTAACCGATTCTATCAGGCATAACTTTCTACTGGGATCTTCGATTTGGTTGTTTTTTTTCTTATCAGATATGGTATACCTCATAGTTGATCATATTTCAAACTGGAATGAAATGATCCAGCCCTATGGGTGGAAAAATAGAGGATGATTGAATTTTCACTTGTGAACAGTGGCACACATATGTAGTTGACTTCGACAGATCCTCCTACATCCGTCACAATAGTAATTACATTCTATGAAAGGATAGAATTAAATACAAAGTGATGAAATCAACTAACCAGAACTTTCGAACATAATTTATATTATATAACAATAAATAGTTAGAGTAGATAATCATATTATTTAACAGTCAATAGTTGAAGTAAGCTAGGTAAGTAAGAATTTTGAAGTGATAAAAAATTAAGTAGGTAGTAATTAGTAGATTTCAGCCAACATACCACGCATAGCTTTCCACAGAGTAGTCCGATTGCGATAATTTTTTGTTTTCAATGGATAGTGTGTACTTCAAAGTTGGTCCCATCTCAAATTGAAAAAAATGCCACCCCTAAGGGTAGCAAAATGGAGAATATCGATCGTTCACCCCCTGAATTTTGGCTCATCAACGATCGTTCACCCTCTTAATTTTGGTCCATTAACCGTTTCTATCAGGCATAACTTTGTACGGGGTTATTCGATCTGGATGATTCTCCTTTAGCCACATAAAATAAAAAAATAATAACTTTTTAACAAAAAATTGAACCGACGAAATACGGAACTGAAAAGTAGAAAATGAAATAAATCTTCTTAGCCTCAATAAAAAAGCTCCTAATTTAATGTAAGTAACTAATTTTGAGTCGGCGCCAAACAAACAAGCAAAAGATTTAGGTAAGGCGTAAAATGATGGCATCGAGTTGCGCGGTGACATTCTTATAATTTTTTTGAAGTAATTTACTGATCTTCGTCGATTGTTCGTTTGGCGCCGACTCAAAATTAGTTACTCACATTAGTTCAGGAGCTTAGTTATTCAGACTGAGAAGGTTTATTTTATTTTTTACTTTTCAGTTCCGTATTTCGTCGGTTCAATTTTTTGTTAAACGGTTATTATGGTGAAAACAAATAACTGTCATTGCCTGTTTCGTTAATAACCATCGGATTGATTTGAAGGTAGTCACCATAATGCAGGATTCCCATTCAATGGTGCCGTTCTCATCTCCTCCGAATGGAATCATGCTCTACCAATCGAATGGAAAGAACAGAGGATATTACAAAAAGTCCCGGGGTAAGTGAATAAATGTGCTCATCACGAAAAAGATTACGACAGGCTATAGATTATAATGATAGCAATATCTTACTGCCTTCCTGTTTTACATTATACCAATGGAACATTTCTTGCTCGGGCCTATTTCATTCAGTAATTGGAATATATTTCTTGTTTCCTTGGCTCTATTGAGGCAACGAATAGAGTTATTCCAATTTCATCATTTGTTAATCGTAACTATTGAAAATTCAAGGAAAATTGGCGAGTAAACATCCATTGCTTATAATGAGTTGATTCAATTTTTTTTTTAAAACTGAGATTTCTGAAAAAGGACCACATTCAATTTCTGGACTTCATGAAAAAGGAAAGAATACAAAAATAGTTACTATAAAGTTATATACCTTACCTCTTGTACACCCGTGAATGACGAATGTATACGATTTTATAACGAGTTGCCGTGGTTAGAAATCTGTTTTTTTTTTTAAACATGTTTTGTTCTACGACAAAATTTTGGGTAGCTCTACCCGCTCAATTTCAGGTGATCTACTCGAAGGAAAACTTTGGCAATTTCCAAATGCAATGAACATTTAACTCGACATTTGAATAATATAGAATGTTGAACTGATTGTGTGGTAAATATACACATTGCGAGGCTGCTCTTCTACTTTGGAAATTGTCGAATGCAATAAACATTTAACTCGACATTTGAATAATGATTGTGTGATAAATGTATACATAACAGGCTTCCTGAGATATATATTCAATTTCAAAGTGAAGAAAATAACTAACATTGTTATAACCGGTGATAAAGTCAGAACTAGTTGACTTCTTACTTATCATGCTTATCATAATTATCACAGTCACTTGTAAGAAACAAACGACACAAACACCATTGAAAAGGGAAACATCCGCCATTGAATATTGTTTTGAAAAATAATATCACGACCATTGCACAGTGATCCGCATGATGAAAACAACGGAACTATATTTTTTTTTGCTCACTCGCCTGTTTGAGTGTCAAAAATAATGAAAAAAATATGAACAAAAAAATTTCACCAAGGGGTAGTTTTTAGGAGGGTGGTTGATAAAAAAAAGGAAGTTTTGTTTCTTTTTTCCGCGGATTTGTTCTGAAGGCTGGAAAAAAATTCAAAACAAACTTGTAACAAAGGGGTTGATTTTCAAAGGAGTGGTTGGACAAACAAAAGCAGATTCAACCCTCTTTTCGCGGAATTGCTTTCAAAACTGACGAGAATCAAGGGAAAAATATTAAAAAAACTTGTCACGAAGGGGTGGTTTTTAGAAGAAATGGTTCCAAATAAAAATCAGATTCGCACCTTTTTCCGCGAAATTGCTTCAAAAACTGTCGAGATTCATGAGAAAAATATTTAAAAAATCTTGTCACAAAGTGATTCGAAAAAAAAACAGTTTCGAGCCTTGTTCTTGCGTGCGGAATTGCTTTTGAGGCTGACGAAAAACATGGGAAAAATAAAAAAAGTGTCTGAAATAAGGGGGTGGTATTTAGAAGGGGTGGTTAGACAATAAAATCAGATTCTTTTTGATGAATTTGTTCTCAAAGCTCACGAGAACCATAGAAAATTCGTCTAAGATGGGTTGGTTTCAAAAGGGGTAACTTTGGTATTAGATCAAATATTAATCGAAAATAGTTTGTGGCATATCAGACAAGAAAATGAAAAATAAAATTGAATAAAAAAATGTGGACCAACCAGGATTCGAACCTGGGACCTCTTGATTTCTAGTGGAACGCACTACCAACTGTGCTGTTGATCCTTGTTCAGAAACCGGCAATTCAATTTTAAATTCAGCTCTGTATTGGTATGCGAAGATAATGAGGGTTAATGTGACTATGAAAACATTCACGCATGTACACCTAATGAAATTATATTGGTTTTTGCCAGCTAGTGTCAATCACATATAGGATTATCGACCAACTTCACACCCGAAATTTCAATGTGCACGACCGAGTAAACATAAATAATATCAGACAAGAAAACTAAAAATGTGGACCCACCAGGATTCGATCCTGGGACCTCCCGATTCCTCGGTCCACATTTTTTATTTCAATTATATTTTTTATTTTCTTGTCTGATATGCCACAAACTATTTTCGATTATTATTCAATTACAGACGCTATCCACCACTCCATTAGATCAAATGTTTTAGATGAAGACTTTTTGAATGTTCAGCTTTAATTACCAAAATCAGTTTCGAAAATAATCTTTAAATATTATTATAATAGAGACAGTCACATTGTAGCAAAAAAGTCGATTTTTTTTACAAAATAATGAGGTGGTAATTCATTTTGGGTCAAAATATATTTGATAGACTCTTGCAGAGGCTCACAATTGATTGAATACTTCTTCCGACGACCTCGTTTCAACTCCTGTAACCTTAACTGTCTCTTTCAATGCATAATTGTGATATATGCGACCAAACATACACCAAAATCGACAATTAATAACCTGTTAATGGTCGATTTGGTCCATTAATGTATAATTGTGGTATAGGCAACTAAACATACAGGAATTCGAATATTATTCAAATGTCAAATCATATTACCTTCGCGTTGTCAAATTTATGTATTTTAAAATACAAATATTGTAAGTTTTCTCCTAGTTGAAAGAAATGTCTATCGAAAATTCCACGGTGAACCCAGGAATTTTTTTGTAATCAGCTCTTACATTAAAATGGCGATCAATGATCTCAAACATTAACGGGCTCGCTTCGCTCTCGCGTTAAAATTTCATTAATCGCCACCATTAATACACTAGTTCATTGAATAACTATAAAAAAGTGCAAGTATGAGCAAGCAAATTTTAGATATGTTTCTATGGAGACTTCAGGCTATCAATTAGATATTTTTTCAGAGCGGAGAGGTATGGAGCATCTTTTGTAAGTCTAACGAAAGTTGAAAATGTACGTACGTTCATTCTAATAACAGCAGAGAAAATCACTATTCATAATCGACCAGATTACCTTATCAAACATAAAATAAAAACTACATACCTTGATCGATTTTTCACCTGAGTTTCACAGAAATTATCCAAAAGATGTTCTTTCTGGAGCTAATTGAACTCGGATAAAAAAAAGTACACGTATGACGCCGAGAAACGTACACGATATAATGGTCGTCTTGAGGGGCTGAAGAGCGCAAATGTTTCGCAATAGTTGCCCGCTATTCTGAGAAAAGGTTATCTGGTCTTTTGTTCACCCTCTCACAAAGTTGGGAGCGTATACGAAAACTTCACCAAAATTCAAATTAGTTCCGCTTTTTCGTTATTTTGGACCACTGTGCATTGTAGTGTTTCGGGCATTCAGAACACGTGAACTGAACACTATTGCCAAGCACGATTCTCGAATGCACGGTTCACAAAGCTGTCTACGAACGAAAGTTTGTTAGATTATACTAGTGTTTTCTAATTAGCAACCAATCAGAAAACACTACGCGATGTGCACGACAATTAATTTAAACATTCTTCTCTCTTTTAAAAAAAATTCAATTCTATCAAAACATAATTTATATTATATTAGATAGATATATTTTATTAACCCTTTTTGCTACATATTATCTAGATGGGACAAGTCATAGTTGCATAGGTTCAAACATACATGAAAAATATACTCAAAGTCCAGATAAAAGGGGATTTAAAAACATTTCACAATGAAAATAATTTAATCAACACATCGTCATGAAAACAATATGAAATAAATAAAGTTCAGATGAAATTTGATTGAAAGAAATTTCACAATGAAAATAATTGAATCAACACGTCGTCATTAAAAAAAAAGCAATATAAAATACACCAAATCTAGATAAAATGTGATTAAAAGACATTTCACAATAAACATAATCAAATCAACACATCGTCATTTACAAAAAACGATAAAAAAGATTTTGAAAACACTGTACCCAGACAAGAACATTCAAAAATGAAATTATCAAAGTAAATACGAGCGCGCATTGCTCACTTCAAGTGTAAATTCATCTACCGTGTAAACATTTTCTGATGAAAAAAGTTTCAATTTTTTTTTTGAAGGTATGAGGTAACAAAGTCTTCATATCATTTGGCAGTGAAATGTGAATATCAACGAATTTAGGAGATTTTTCGTGATGATGTTTTCGAGTTGTGATAATATGTTTACTACTTATATTATAATTATGCATTTCTGCTGTCATCTGTAGCATACCTTTTTTTACATGTATATCCGAGATTTCACTACTAGTGAAGTAAAAACAGGGGAAGTATCAAGTTTCAAGGAATACGATGATATTTTGAAAATAAACAGTAACTGTGAAAATTTTAAGATAATTCACAAAAATATCAGAAGTATAGGTAAAAACTTCAGTCACTTACTTTGCTACTTAGAAGAACTCACAGAGCCACCAGAATGTATTGTTTCAACCGAGACATGGGACTTGAAGTATCTGGGGTTATACAATATACCAAATTATGATATTATTTATAATTATGGGGACTATAACCAAAATGACGGTACAGTGATATATATTAAATCTGATATTCAATACGTTTATGAAATAGTAGATTTTTCCAATCATTTAAAATTCATTTCTCTGGAGTTGAAATATTGTAATGAAACCACCCGAATACTAGCTGGCTATAGACCTCCTGCATACTGCGTGGAAATGTTTCTAGAAAATACGAGAAATATGCTGGAAAATTTGACAAATAGCCCAGATTATACACTGTTCCTAGGTGACATCAATATTAACATCAAAGATAGAAAATAAGCCTTTAAACTATGCATGAGTTCGGCTTTATATCTATGATCAATAATTATACTCGGGTGACAACAAACAGTAGGTCTAGCTTAGATCATATATTTGTGAAAACATCCACAGATCATGAACTCATTCTACCTATAATAATACAAACGAATGCAACTGATCATTTCACAACAACTTTACAAATCATGTACGAGAATAAATATAATAAAAATAATAAAAATAATAGAAAAGCACGAAAACATTCAGAAATAAATTATGATCAGCTTGCAAATAGACTACGTAACTTCAATTGGGATATTGTCTATGAAAAGGAAAGTGCAAAAGCTGCGGCAAATATTTTCATGGATATCTTGGATAACGAAATAAAAAATTGTACAACAATCCACAAATATAAAGTAAAGAAACGTAAAATATGGATCACCAATGGACTCATTAAATCCATGTGCACACGGGATAAGATGTACCAAAAACTACTCAAGGAGCAAGATAATATAGCATTGAAACAAAACTACACCCAGTATAAAAACTACGTGAGAAATCTCCTGAGAGTAACTAAGCTGCAATACTATCGGAACAAAATTCAAGAAAATGCACAAAATAGTAGCAATTTATGGAACACGGTAAATGAAATATGCCCAAAAAAAAATAGAAGTTCTCGGGATATTAACGTGATTCAACATGATGGAAAGAAAGAAACAAATTAAAAAAATTTTGCGAATATATTCAATAAGCATCACTCCAAAATTAGTGAGGAGCTTGCTGAAAAATTTTATAAAGACCCAAATTTTACCCCTCCCAAAAAAAATAATGTTTTGACTTCGTTTTTCATGAAACCAACACACGCTGATGAAGTTAGTAGTATCATTTCATTACTGAAAAATAAAAAATCACCCGGAATAGACGGAATAAGAACAGAAACAGTTGAAACTTTAGCACCAATAATGAAAGAACCAATGGCCTTCATATTCAATAAATGCATTGAACAGGGTCATTTTCCCTGCATCTTCAAAAAAGCTGTGATAAAACCAATTTTCAAGGCGGGCAGTAGTGATGAAGTTATAAATTACAGACCGATTTCCCTAATCACTACTATTGCGAAAATTTTCGAAAACATTATAAAAAAACGTCTAAATGACTACCTTACCAAAAACAATATAATCTCTGATAGTCAGTATGGATTCAAAGAGGGAATATCAACCCAAGATGCAATTCTCGCTCTCACCACAGAAATGTATAACGCTTTGGATAAAGGAAAACCTTCTCTGTGCGTTTTCGTAGATCTTTCCAAAGCATTTGACACAGTGAGTCATATCCAACTCATCGAATGCCTGGAAAACATTGGCATGAGAGGCATACCTCTGAAACTATTTGAGAGTTACCTATCAAACAGACTCCAGTGTGTTCAGATAAAATCGGAAAGAAGTGAACTAAATGTCATTAAATACGGTGTACCTCAAGGAACAGTTCTTGGACCGCTTCTTTTCAACATATATCTGAACGACCTATTTAAAATTAACACTGAAGGAAAACTCATCACTTACGCGGATGATACGGTGATTTTATATACCCACGATAACTGGCAATCTTTGAAAAATATGGCAGAAAGAGATATAGGTCACATTGAAGGTTTTTTCAGTCATAAGTTGCTGACGATAAACTTCGATAAAACTTTCTTCTTGCCCATACATATAGATAAAAGGAATACCCCCACATATAACAACTTGTGTATCAACAATAAAATATCAATAAAAATATGCAATGAAATCAAATATCTTGGTGTAATGATTGATAGCAATTTAAAATGGGATAAGCAAATTGATTTTATTGTAAAAAAAATCCAATTTCTGATCTATAAATTGAAATACCTAAAAGATCTGATGGATTCAACATCGATGAAAACTCTATACCGAGCCCTTGTCGAACCACACCTAGTCTACGGAATACTAGTTTGGGGAGGGGTCGGCAAGAGCTACATCAATGAACTTATAACTGTTCAAAAACGATTACTGAAAATTATTTTTAACAAAGACTTCAAGTATCCCTCAGATCAATTATTTAATGAAACTGGCTTACTGGATCCACGGCAATTATTTTTTCTACGCGGTAACATCAGACAACACCAGTTCAAATCTGATCTAAAAAACCCTGACCACCAGTATAATACCAGAAGCAAACGAACTACCTACCTCATTCCTTTTATGCGCAAAACGAAAGGCCAAAGAAGTTTTTCTTTTGTGGGACCAAAAATGTTTCAATATCTTCCTGTAGAAATACAGACAATTTCCAGTGCAAATATTTTCAAAAATAAGCTTAAAGATTTCTTATTTTCATCACCAAGAGCGACAATCCATCAACTTTTAGAATAGCTTTTGAAATAGTTCACAAAGCGCTTGAGGCGAAATCGATGACTTCTTTTATTTTTATAGTTACTTTTCCCAAAATTCCAAAAATTGATACTTCTTAATGTTTCTTTTCTCTTTTATTAATTAGTGCTAATTATTTTAATTATTTTAATATATTTTTGTGATACCTACTTTTTTATGTTTTTTTTAATGACACTTTTAATGTTTTTTGTAATGTTTTTTGTAATGGAACTTTTTAATATTATTATATTCTACACTATGTTACTATTTTTCCCACTGTAGATATTACCACACACAGGTCTGCCTTTAGTGGATCTCTCCAGGTTTATTTTTTTTGTAAATCTTTCTGTACATGTGAAATAAATTTATTATTATTATTATTATCATTATTATTATTATTATTATTATTATTATTATTATTATTATTATTATTATTATTATTTATTTTATTTTATTATTATTATTATTATTATTAATGTTTTCAAAATCAACAAACTTGTAACTGTCAATATTTTGTTTTGTTGGAATGTCTTTCTAAAGGGAGTTCTATAATCCAAATTGCGGCAGTGCTTTTTGCTTTATGAAAATTCTATCTGATCCAGTAACTGGTCCCCAGACAGCAATATTATGATATATAATTGAGTGAAATTTACCATAATAACCTGATATCAGTGATTTTTCATCTAACTTACACTTGAGAGATTTAGAAGAGAGAAATAGTATGATTGATTCAATTTCTTACATGTAAAATCGATATGTTCTTGCCATGTGAAGAGTGAGTCAATCATTGTTTCCCAAGAATTTTGTCGAACTGGCCAATTCTGAAGATTTGTTTTGGAAACTGAGATTGAGGTTATGTAGACTTCTAGATGAATTAGCAAATTGCATGCTCACTGTTTTTGTTTAGGTTCACAATGAGTCTGTTTTTGTTACCCCAGTCATTAAATTCAGTTAGAACTGTATTCACTAATTGTGTCATATCGTCAGATGTTTTACTAGAAAAAATGATAGACGTGTCATCTGCATGAAGGAATATTTTTCCATAACTTATGTTATCAGGAAGATCATTAACATATAATAAAAAAATTAGTGGTCCAAGAATGCTGCCTTGAGGGGTACCCGTTGTTACAAGAAATTAATCTGACATACCGTTTTTCTGCTTCACCTGCAAACATCTATTCGTTAAAAAGGCACAAGTAACTGTATATTACCTCGAATTCCTAAGTTAGAGAGTTTTTCTGCTACAAATTCAGTGTTCAAAGTGTCGAAGGCCCTACTTAAGCCAAAGAAAATTCCTACAACAATATTTTTTTCGTCCATCAAATCATGTATATGTTGTGTGAAATTGAACGTTGCGGTTTCTGTCGAATGTTTTTTTTTGAATCCATGTTGGCATTCTGTTATCAGATCAAATGTTTCCAGGATCATTCATGATATAAGTTTTACAAAAATTCTTGAGAGTACACTGATAAGAGATATAGAACGATAATTCTCGATATTTTTGCTGTCACCATTTTTTAGTAAGGGGACTAGAATGGCAATGTTGAGACTATCCGGATATTCTCCAAAAGAGATATATAAATTCATTATATGGCCTATTACGTCTGATACTATACCTACACATTCTTTAACAATTTTTGTGGAGAGCTCATCATGTCCTGTGCATTTTTTATTGGGTGATGAGACTATACATTTTTTTACTTCGTCTGCTGTAACGTGTTTGGAAAACATCGTTGTATTAACATTCGCCGTTGTCGCACAACTGCCTGAATAATTACCTGTGAAATGAGTGTTGATTTTTTTGTCAATTATAGTTGAGAAGTATTCTTTAAATTTCGCCACTTCTACTTCATTACTGATATATTTCCAGTACAAAAACTTCACACAGTGATTGGCGACTTGAGAATCCAACCAGAAATGAAATTTACTACTTTATTCATAATTGCGACGAATATTTTTTTTACACGCTTTATATTAGCTTCACTTGTATGTTTGTTTGTTTGTTTGTTTGTTTGTTTGTTTGTTTGTTTGTTTGTAACCGACTCCTTTGGGCGCGATTTTGACCCACTTCCAGACGTCCGAATGATTTGAAATTTGGCAGGTGTACATAATTCCGGTGACAATGCATTAAGAAATTTTTGTGTGGAGAAAAAACAAAATGGCGGCTCCAATATGGCGTACGAGTTTTGTGATTATGGTCCGATTCGCTTCAAAATTGGTATCCGAAAGTTTTTGTGGTCGGAGATTATGATTCTTTTGTCAAAATTAAAAAATTCAGGATGGCGGCTCCAAAATGGGGGTCGAGTTTTGTGATTATGGTCTGATTCTAATGAAAATTGGTATGTGGGGGTTTTTGGGGTCGAATATTATGATTTTTTGTGAAAATTGGAAAATTCAAGATGGCGGCTTCAAAATGGCGGCCGAGTTTTGTGATTATGGTCTGATTCCATTCAAAATTGGTAAGTGGGGGTTTTTGGGGTCGAATATTATGATTCTTATATAAAAATCGAAAAACTCAAGATGGCGGCTTTAAAATGGCGGCCGAGTTTTGTGATTATGGTCTGATTCTATTCAGAATTGGTATGGGGGGTTTTTGGGGTCGGAGATTATGATTACCTAATTTGATAAGATCATTAAATTTTTCAATTTGCAAAAAAATAATAAAAATAATAGTTTGAAAAAAACTAAAAAAACACTCTTTTATAAATAAACCACACTAGAAAGTAGGAAATAAATAATAATTTGAAAAAACTAAAAAACACGCTTTTATAGAAATCCAGACTAAAAAAATTGAAAATAAGAAAAAAAATATTTTATTAAAAAAAAAGTGTGGGGTGCATGGTATCAATAATTATATAGTACATTACACACCGAGGCGATACCATGCACCCCACGCTTTTTTCAAAATAAAATAATTTTTTTTCTTATTTTCTATTTTTTTAGTCTGGTTTTCTATAAAAGCGTGTTTTTTAGTTTTTTCAAACTATTATTTATTTCTCAAATAATCAGAGATAGTGTAGCTGTATGGTATCCAAGGATATTCCTGCAGAAAGTATGAGACATACGTGGCTGAAACATCTTTGTACTGTAGTTTTTCCCACTTTAGGAATTGCCGTTGTAATAGTTCTAAGTCCCTGGCCAAGTACGGAACGTATACATACATATTCATATGAAGAGTCGAACCCTTCTACTGGCTTTGAACTGGTTACCAAAAAATGAGTGTACTCCCATTAACAGGCCAAACGCTGCACTACCCCATTAAAACTTATATTTTCGGTCTCGTACCTAACATCTGAAAGTGTACAGCAATAATTTCCCACCGAATATGTTTAACGTCATCTCCCAGCCTCAAGGAACCCGACACACTTATATAAGAGAGGCCAGAACTACGATTAATAAACGAAGTTTTGCCGTAAGGAAGTTCTGCCAACTGTAATTTCGAGAATGATGCAATCTCGAGCAGTGGCTGGCACAAACTTGTCACATTATTTTCTGTTGTCTGTCTACAAGAAGTACAAGGGTGAACTCGGTCGTGAGATGTTCCATTTGGTGGGATTCTTCTGCTCCTTTTTGATTTTAATAACTTGGTAATTAGTTTTAATTGCGGGCGCGCTTTTGTACAAGGGGGGCACTCTGCCGTGAAGGAACAACGTTGGAGTTATGGACGCGAAATTTATTCACAAACAACTCTATACATCATATCATGAGCCATTTGACAATTGTGATCTTTCACTGGTTAACCCAGATATTGCCACTGTTCTTTTAGAAGACACATTATAGACTAGGAGGAATCGGCGCATGAGTACCGAAAACTATTCCACCTCAATTTTTTTATGCGATCCTCTTCAAATTGCCCTACTGATGATATAAATGCATGTTGCCATGGGGCAACCCCATGCCATATTGTTCAAACCGAAATTGTTTGAACAATTGCAAGGAATTGTTATTTTTCAACCGGACAATTTTTTTTTATATTCTTCATTGAAATACAAATTAAAAAGGTCCCATGACTTTTCACGATAAAGTTAATTTTTTTAGAGATATGAATTTTTAAAGGTTCGAAAAATCTCAAATTTGGGTATTTTTGACCCATGAAATATATATAATATATATAAAAAAAAAATATAAATAATATTTTTTTAATTCTTTATACAATAGTTAATAATATCCTTAATAGATATTTTAAAAAAATTCATTGTTTATACCTGTTTTTTTATTGTTAATTTCGCGCGCTCACAAGTATGCGTCGTACCCGGTTTGTGAAATTTTACCTGCTTTACACGCATTTACGGGTTGTGATACGACTAGTAAAATTGGCACAAAAAAAAAGCTTCAGAAATGATAAAAGTAAAATAAAATCGTGATGCTTTAGTCCCTCTTGGCAATGGCTTGGATTTAAGTACTAAGGAGTTGAAAGGCTTAGAAAGATTGTATTTGAATATTTTGGGTAAAAAAGGTAACACGGCAGATGAAGCTAGACAAAGTATTTTTTCTCGTTGCTTTGGCACTAATATTAATTTATCGAAAATTCCGTGCACATCAGATGCCTTGCATTTGCATGCACTTAGAGCTTCTGCTCAAACATACATTTGGAAAAATGCATTGAATCCCCAATATGAAACATTAGATTTTACGAATTTCGGATACAAACTAGAGAATGGTACTTTGCTACCTTTATTTATAAACAAAAGCCCATTTCCAACTGATCTTAAAAAATTGTGTAATTGTAAGAAATCCTGTGCAACCGAAGCTTGTTACTGTAAAAAAAAATAATATTAGTTGCATACTTCTATGTGGTTGTGATCCAGAAGACTGTAAAAATATAATATATAAAAATGATATTGATAATGAATACTTATTTTTAAATTTTGTTTCATTATTTCATACTTCTACATCTATAACCTTCGTCTGAAGAAGCTATTCAATGTAATTACTTTCTGTTTTAATGAAAAAAAAGTAATATAAACTGATAAAAAAGTAATTTTAATTACATGTTCCGATTTATGCTTAAATAACTTTTGTAAAATTGATTCCAGAAAAAAAATTATTCGAAACAAATTGTAGACAATTTCATTATTGATAACATTGCTCTCTTTAACAATCTTGATAAAGTTAATAGTTTTCAAGATAAATGATAAATAATAATTCAGGACACAGAGAGGCCGATGCAGCGCATGAGTCAGAGAGAGACGGCGATACTTAAAGGTAAGCGACTCATACTTGTGAACGCGCGAAATTAACAATAAAAAACAGGTATAAACAATGTTTTTTTTTTAATATCTATTAAGAATATTAATAACTATTGTATAAAGAATAAAAAAAATATTATTTATATATTTTATTTTTTTTAAATATATTTTTCATGAGTCAAAAGTACCCAAATTTGAGATTTTTCGAACCTTTAAATATTCATATCTCTAAAAATATTAACTTTATCGTGAAAAGTCATGGAAACTTTTTAATTTGTATTTCCATAAAGAATACAAAAAAAATTTGTCCGGTTGAAAAATAACAATTCCTTGCAATTGTTTAAACAATTTCGGTTTAAACAATATGACCCCATGGCAACATGCCTTTATATCATCAATAGGGCAATTTGAAGAGAATCGCATAAAAAAATTGAGGTGGAATAGTTTTCGGTACTCATGCGCCGATTCCTCCTAGTCTATTACAGATTTCCTTTTTACTGATATTCAACTATTTGATCAGATATGACGCCACCAGTACGTTTTAAGGAATAACATTCATTTCATGTTTCAACCAGCTGTTTTCGTGATTTCCATCAAATCAAGTGAAAAATCAATTTTATATATGCTAAAATAATAAGTGATCTGACATGGATACTAGAAGGTATGTACAGTGTGTCCTATTTTACTTCTTATTGGATAATATTATCAAATTTGACAAAAAATGGTACAAATTGAATGTAGAAATACAAGTGAGGTTATAATAAAGTATGCTGATCGAATTTTATAACTAATAACTCGCTTGTTCTTTCTAAAGAACAGTGGCAAAATCAACCACATATTTACCTTTTTCTTTTAGGTATTGGACTAAGCCTCTAACGTTACATGAATTACTGGACGAAGTTGAGAATTTGGATAATGACCCCCCCAATGATATTTCCATGTTTCCTCCAGAGAATGCAAATGACGATAACACTGACGAGGACTCTGGGGATGAAGAAAACGTACAAATGTGTAATCTTCCAGGGCGCCAGTTACGTGCTGAAGCTGAAGTTTCGCAGGACGATACCGAAGCACCTGGTGTGTCTGTGATGAGAGACTCTTCGAATAGTGAGGATGACTTGCCATTGTCCACTTTTGGCTCTGGGATTATTGGAAGCACAGTTCGGAAGAAAAAGCGAACTTACAAATGGAATAATCGACTCCGACATTCCTCCTTTCCTTCCAACATATGGACCAAAACAGCTGTACACTCCTCTCTAGGCATTTTTCTTATTTTTTGATAATGAAGTCATTGGGATGCTGGTAAGGTACTCAAATATGTATGCTAATTCACATAATCGTATTGGAGATATTACCGACAACGAGATTTGTTGTTTTTTGGGTGTTTTGCTTCTCAGTGGCTATTCCTCCCACCCAAGGAGATCGATGTATTGGGAAAATTGTCGAGACACTAATAATATTCTGGTTTGCGAAGCGATATCTAGAAATAGGTTTAATTTTATTATGCAAAATATTTATTGTTGTAATAATGCTGACTTACCGGCCAATGATAAATTTGCCAAACTACGACCTTTTTTTGATATTCTCAATAAAAAATTTATAGATATGTCATCATGTGGAGGGACACACAGCATTGACGGATCTATGGTACCTTATTTTGGGCATCATGGTTCGAAACAATTTATAAAAGGAAAGCCAATTAGATGGGGCTATAAATTGTGGGTTGGAACAACTGTAGCAGTGTATATCGAATGGTTTGAACCCTATCAGGGTTCAAC
The DNA here is from genome assembly GCA_018342105.1 of Gonioctena quinquepunctata. NCBI lineage: Eukaryota > Metazoa > Arthropoda > Insecta > Coleoptera > Chrysomelidae > Gonioctena > Gonioctena quinquepunctata. Next base: position 63,142 of record JAFIRS010004997.1, read on the forward strand.
CACTGTCCTTTCAAATAGGTATAAGGATCTTGGCCTAGGTGCCATGGTGGTGTTAGAATTTGCAGAAGTACTTCACAAAGAGTATTCTAAGAATGTCCCTTTTCATTTATTTTTTGACAATTTTTTTACTCCCCTCCATTTACTGGAAGAACTCAAAATTATGGGCTTGAAAGGTACGGGCATAGTTGGTAAAGACTGTCCTTTATCTTGCTCATCAGTTTTGAAGAAAAAAGAACGCGGTACATTTGAATTTGTATCTTCTGATACAAATTCTATATCTTTATGCAAGTGGTGCGATAACAGCGTGGTAACTATTGCTTCAAATCATACCAAAATAATGACTACCCTCCCAGTAAAAAGATTTTCCCAGAAAGAGAAGAAAACGATTTACGTATCACAACCAAATTCAATAAAAAAGTACAATGAGAACATGGGTGGGGTTGACAGGGCAGATCAAAATATTAGCCTCTATAGAACTCATAAGAGGTGAGAAGTGGTATTATCCACTAATTTCTCACTGTCTAGACATGGCCGAACAAAATGCTTGGCAAATATATAGAATTGGAGGCGGAAAAAAAGATCACCTAAGATTTAGATAGTCAGTGGCAACTTCAATTTTGGAGACATTTGAAAAAATAACAAAAATAGGTCCTAGCCGTCAGTCCGCAAATCTTCATGGAACATCTCGATATGATAGATTGGATCATTTGATTGTATATCAGGAAAAGCAGATCCGATGTAATGTCTGTCATAAAAATTGTAATTTTTTTTTGTCGAAAATTTTCCATTACTTTGCATCCAAAAAATTGCTTTCTTAGCTATCATATATTATAATTCATATTTCCATTAAAATATACAACATAATAAACCATATCTTCAAAATTTGTTTAATTTTAATTTAAAGTAGTGGTGATTTTGCCACCGTTTTTTTAAAAGAACACCATTTTCAGAAAAAACCCAATATTGAAGTGCAAAAATTACTCAAAATATAAATTTTTGGTTATCCCTAGGACTGAGATTTGAGATTTGAATAAATATTTAAAAAAAAAAAGTTTTGGCATTATCTGGGTTAAAGGCGCGTATTCATAAGGCGAACGAATGCGAACGAATTAGCTTAGTGTCCACATACTTCCGAACGAATACTTCATCATTCGTTTATTTTCGCTGTGTATACATTTATATAAAGGGTGTTTCTCAATAACATTTCTGAGCAAATCTGGTCTCGTGATTTTCTTTTCGTTTGAAGTAATGTTTTCGCATAAACAAAATTAAATTCTTTCATCTGCATCTCGCTAGACCCTTAACGAGAAAAAACAATTCATGTAACTTTGAACACAAATTTATTCAGGACAATAATTTCTGATCTGTAAAATTATAAAATTAAAGTAATCTAAACAAATTTTGGAATACTAACACGAAATCAACCTGAACACGCAAAGAAATAAATTAAATCATATGTTCAAAATGTGACACTCTTGCAAACATGCATGCCTCTGCTCTTTTTCTCGTGGAATCACGTACTCTTTGGAAACCGTCTAGAGTGTTTCTAATAGCTTCGCAAGAACCTATGATGCGATTTCTCAACTGCTCTTCAGTATGTATTGGTGTGTTGTGAACCAATGTTTCAAGATGACCTCACAGGAGATAATCTAAACTATTGAGGTCCGTGGACCTAGGTGTCTATGCACGTGGTCTTCCGCTACCTACCCAGCGATATATCTTCTTCCACTTTCTCAGCGTTTTCTTCAGTATAGTTTGCTTTCCTCCGTTCATAATTGAAGTTGTTTTCTTCCTTGATATCTTCCAGCTGATCGTTGGTTTTGAGTCTTATTTCTTGGACCTCAACTCTTTTTATGACCTTTCTGACCATATCCGTAGCAATGAAATCGAAAATTAGCTTCGAAAGAAACTTGCTCTGTAGAAGATTGTGTATCTCCTTGTACAAAACAGTTTTTCTGGCATTGTCAGAAGTAAATCAGAAACTTCATCACTTTCATCGATTTTTGAACCAGGTGCTTCCAATTCTCGAACTAAGGTTTCAAATTTAACGAAATGTTCTTCCAAACTATCTCTGGCATTGAAATTCAGGAACAATGGTTTTCTTCTCAAGTAATGTTTTGAAGAAGTGCTCGAACACATTATCCAATGATGCCATCATATCTTTTGAATTTTTTGCATCCTTGATATATTCTAGATGCTTATCTGGCGCACCGTCGTGCATAAACCACAGTCGATTTCTTACTGAAATCTTCCATTAAAGCTGGCAATTCTTCTTCAAAAAACTAATTATGCCCATCCAACCTTGCATGAAGAAAATAGGGTTCAATTGAATAATCACCACATATTCCAGCCCACACGTTAACGGAAAACTGTTTCTGGTGACAGAATTTCAAGAGTACATGTGTGTTTTCTTCAGCAAAAAAATTATTAGTTCGAAAGTGAATATAATTCCAGTATCAATAATGGATTATCATACACTCTTTGAGGAAACCATTGGCAAATGTTCATCAATAGAAAATCGCGAGAGAGTAGAGACTGAACTCGTTGAATATGGTAGGGATATAATAAAAATTCATGGAGAATTTTCCAAACAAAAATATGTGAGATATTCAAATTGTTTTGAATTTTTCGTGTTCTAAGTCCGGGATATTCCTCAATCGAATTCAAAACCGCTACCTCAATTTCTGGTGTTCTTGCAGTATGTTGTACTCCTTTAAGATGATGGCCTGGTTCGAAACTTTCCTCTTCGCACGATCTTCTATGAATGTTTGAGAATGTTCGTGCATCCGGAATATTTTTATTTGGGAAGCGGTCTTCATACAACCTCCTGGCTTCCATCAGAAAACCATGTTTTTTTTAATAATATTGTTGATTTTGATGACTTGAATATGTGACACCAGACTAGGTAGACAACTGTCAAAACTATTTATGTTTACAAAATAAAATATTCTTCTTACCTACTTGATACTTTTTAATCATTGATATTACCCAATTTCATAACATCGTGCAAATGAATGAATTTTTTTCATGCGAAAATCGTACGTCAAACGAAAAAATCTCATAAAACCAGATATGCTCAGAAAGACATGCCGATTTCAAACATAATTCTCATTTCAGTGGCGTATCACTTTTCTCTTCAAAATGATTCAGTGCAAACCCGAATACCACTGAACTATGAAAATGAAAAACTGAGCTTTCTGTTGAAAAATGGCGTGGGAGGAAGACTTAATCATTGTTACAAGTGCCACTTATAATATAATCAGTGATAGTGGAACATCTAGGCCTTCTAGGCAGTAAAGGAATGAGCGGTGGTGTATAACTTCCTTGTTTAAAAGTAGAAGTGTGTTTAGGGAGCAGACTTGAAAAACAACACCTGAAATGAGATGTGTTTTTTTATTGAATGTGTGATTCAGGACTGTAATCAAACACTTTTCAGAACAGCGAATAACCGAATACTGCTGGTGGTACACACTAGAAAATAGACCGAACGAATTCTTCCCGAATTTTCATTGATGTACCAACCGCCTGGTGAGCAAAAACTAGAAAATGCCAACATATTCGTTCGTTGCATTTGGTCATACGTACACATAACCCTAACGAATTTTGTTGCATCTGTTCTTCTTTCGCCTTCGTGCCTATATATAAGTTCCTTCGACACTCAATAAAATTCTCCACATTTAGTGCTGATCACGGAACAGTGGATTTGAAATATTTTTTATAGCTCGCCTCCCTCGCCCCGTGTCAACTTTTTTGAATGATACCACTCATACTACTTTTTGAAACACATTGTGATTTTTCGATAGGTGGCGCAACTCAAAAATTCCAAATAGCATAGGAGGTCAACGTTGAGATGATAATTCAATTCTCTTTTCAACCATCTAATTTTTTTAGGAATTCGTCACTGCATTTTTTCACAATATGCCTTTGACGTTTCAAGTATAACAGAAAACAAAACTATCATGTAGGATTTTCATTAATTGAGAAACTGAGGAAAAATGTTGTCAAACGTGTCCACTCGTGTGTTCCCCCTCCCTACCTACTATTGTGTTGTCTCTTCTAAATTCACTCTAGGTGAAACTCTTCACTTAATACAACTGCGATGATTTGTCTTCAATATGGAGAGCAGGTGAGTAGTGTCATCATAATTTATACATTAGAGGGTCTCAAACATCGACAAAATAATCCAACTTCATATTAGTCATTTCGATGTAACTGCCTAATTATCAGTTTACCAAATCCAATGAATGGTATCCGTTATGATTATGGTCATTGAAAATGAATGATTGGGGTATTATTTGGGTTTGAAATTGGATTATGGCATGGATTCAAAACCTGTACCTAATTGAGCTTTGAAACGAATTCGAAAATGAAAAATTATTTGAATCATGAATGATCCTCTATTGACCGTATTTCGTGTTACTCATCGCAATTGTGATTCCATGGTTGAGCGTAAAATTGAATCACCTTCTCAACGATGTGCAACTCGACCTCTATGCCGCTTTTCAAGTTGATGTGCCCCTAGCGCCCTCTGTATAGTAATTGTAATGTTTCTTCTCTCAGAAAGTAGGATCGGTAATACCATTCAAAATATTTTCTGTCCCATTGTTTCACATCAAACCGTTCCAAAGTTATCAAGATAAGGGTACTGTAACGTAAATAAACTTAACTTGGTTTAACTAATTTATTTAACACTTAATCTACAACTTAATTTATATTACTACGCCACTGTATAGCTCGATGGTATGGGCTCGTTCAGACTGTCCACTCCCTCTTGAGGGCGGTCTATTTATCTCCGATACAGCATTCTCGATGTTTCGAATTCTTCCAGTTGGCGACGGCATGTTCCAATTGTTTCCAATATTGACCGTTGCATTACGCGGAAGAGGGACTGGATGGTTCTCGAATATCTCCGGGGATGATCTCTTCGCTGTCGATGGCGACGCGGGAGGCGACAGGTCCGGCCTAGGTTCGTTACATTGCCCCCTTCTTAAAGACATTTCGTCCCGAAATTTCATCCTTGGAGTGTGACGATATCTGCATGACTCCCCATATCTGCACCGTGAAGTTCGATGGAAGTAACACTCCACGGTCTTCATGATCGGTCGTGGAATAGGGTTACAGCAAACCAAAATCTTGACGCCGCTGGATCTGAATATCGCCTCCAGCATACTTCTTATGACTCTCCAGTCCAACCCATCAATACCACAGGATAATTTTGGAATTGCTAGATCCACCAGATTCTGGTCCACCATAGTATCTCTTAGTTTGGTGAGACTCTTCCAGACATCTTCATAAGACGGTTTATCTTGGGAATGCTTCTTGGTGACTAGGTAGTAGATGTTTCTCTGGCCTTTCTTCAACTGTAGCACCCCACCAACTCTGGATTCTGCTCCCGCAGTGT